>OZ024808.1:6701783-6824283 GCA_964017045.1 Omphiscola glabra
ATAGTCCTATGTTAACCAATGACTTCGTTAATCTTGGCCTAGTAAGAGTGATTGGCAGCATGCCGGCCAGAACATGTTTACAATTGTTGGAAAACAGGCTATCCGCTTTTGAATTGCCTTTGAAAGATGATATAGTCTGCATAACTACAGACGGTCCCAGTGTGTCGACTGTATTAGGACGTGAAGCAGCGCTTTACCATCAACAGTGTCTTGCTCACGGTGTACAGCTGGCAATCTTGGACGTCCTTTATAAGGAAAAAAAAGAAACTCTTCAACATCAACCTAAAGAAGACAACGATTCTGATGATCCTGACTGTGGTGATGATAATGACAACGATTCTGATGATCCTGACTGTGATGATGATAATGACAACCATTCTGATGATCCTGACTGTGATGATGATAATGACAACGATTCTGATGATCCTGACTGTGGTGATGATAATGACAACGATTCTGGTGATCCTGACTTTGGTGATGATAATGACAACGATTCTGATGATCCTGACTGTTGTGATGATAATGACAACGATTCTGATGATCCTGACTGTGGTGATGATAATGACAACGATTCTGATGATCCTGACTGTGATGATGATAATGACAACGATTCTGATGATCCTGACTGTGATGATGATAATGACAACGATTCTGATGATCATGACTGTGATGATGATAATGACAACCATTCTGATGATCCTGACTGTGGTGATGATAATGACAACGATTCTGATGATCCTGACTGTGATAATGATAATGACAACCATTCTGATGATCCTGACTGTGATGATGATAATGACAACCATTCTGATGATCCTGACTGTGATGATGATAATGACAACCATTCTGATGATCCTGACTGTGATGATGATAATGACAACGATTCTGATGATCCTGACTGTGATGATGATAATGACAACTGTGGTTTTCGTGTTACAGTTGAGATCAATCAAAATAATGAATTTGTTTTTAAAGATTTAATCGGGAAAGTGCGAAAAATTGCAAAATTTTCAGAAAGTCGCCTACTTAACATCTTGGATCTGAGCATGACGAACGTGAAAACATACTGCCGCTTAAGAGACACTTAGAAATAGAATTACAAAAGAAACTTCAGGCTCAGGATAAAACTTCCAGACCAACGGATGGAGACATTGATACATTGGTAAAAATAGAAATGGCTTTATTTGAGAATGGCGTTTCAAGAGGAAAATATCTTGAAATTGCGTATGATAGCCTAAGGCCTAAGGTCTATTCCTCCAACCAGTGTGGAGTCAGAGCGAGTGTTCTCGCCAACAGGTTACTTTTGTAACCATTAGCGGTCACAGTTAAGTGACCAAACATTAGACACGTTGTCATTTTTACGATCTCATTATTTAAATTTGACCCAAGATAAAAACAACACCAATTATTTTAATACTTAATTAACAAAACTATTTCAATTAAAAAGATAAGAATATTATTTTTGTTCGTTTGATTAAAGTCTGAAGTTACAAATTTGTGTTATTTATTTTTCCTGAATGTTCTTATTTCATTGATATATCGTCAACTCTAATCTCGACAAATTCTCTAAATATCGAAAATATCGAAAATACCGAGATTCCGGTATTCGTAAACTTCAATATCGAAAATACCGAGATTCCGGTATCGTAAACTTCAATATCGAAAATACCGAGATTCCGGTATTCGTAAACTTCAATATCGAAAATACCGAGATTCCGGTATTCGTAAACTTCAATATCGAAAATACCGAGATTCCGGTATTCGTAAACTTCAATATCGAAAATACCGAGATTCCGGTATTCGTAAACTTCAATATCGAAAATACCGAGATTCCGGTATTCGTAAACTTTAATATCGAAAATACCGAGATTCCGGTATTCGTAAAATTCAATATCGAAAATACCGGTGTTGGTAAAAGGGGCCGGTATTGCGACCCCTTCTCCCCATGTCGTGGTGACCCCAACCACAAAACTATTTCCGTTGCTACGTAGGAAATACTTGTTACGTAAGGGGGTGCCGGGTAGGGGCGCAGGGGACTGGGGCGTCACCGAGACGGGGAGGAAAAACCTTTTAAAACCTTCAGAATAAAATTAGTCTGCTTGTTAGTCTGTTTGTTAGTCTGTTTGTTAGTCTGTTTGTCAGTTAGTCTGGCTAAGGTAGTTTAATTTTAAAATGTGTTACTTTGTGGTCTGTAGCCTGCCCCAGCACGTGCAAGGGCACGTGTCACAGAATCTCAGGGAAGTGCCAAGGCGACTGCGCTGAAAAATTTTATGGGCCAATGTGTGAATTAGGTAAGATAAGAATAAGATGAGGATGAGGTGTGGGTGAGATGAATGTGAGATGAGGATGAGATGATGTTAAGATGAGGTTGAGATGAGGATGAGATGATGTTGAGATGAGGATGAGATGATGTTGAGATGAGGTTGAGATGAGGATGAGATGATGTTGAGATGAGGTTGAGATGAGGATGAGATGATGTTGAGATGAGGTTGAGATGAGGATGAGATGAGAATGAGATAATGTTGACATGAGGTTGAGATGAGGATGAGGATAAGATGAGGATGAGATTAGGTTGAGATGAGGTTGAGATGAGGATGAGATGATGATGAGATGAGGATGAGATGAGGATGAGATGATGATGAGATTAGGATGAGATGAGGATGAGATGATGTTGAGATGAGGTTGAGATGAGGATGAGATTATGTTGAGATGAGGTTGAGATGAGGATGAGATGATGTTGAGATGAGGTTGAGATGAGGATGAGATGATGTTGAGATGAGGTTGAGATGAGGATGAGATGAGGATGAGATGAGGATGAGATAATGTTGACATGAGGTTGAGATGAGGATGAGGATGAGATGAGGATGAGATTAGGTTGAGATGAGGTTGAGATGAGGATGAGATGATGATGAGATGAGGATGAGATGAGGATGAGATGATGATGAGATGAGGATGAGATGAGGATGAGATGAGGATGAGATGATGTTGAGATGAGGTTGAGCTGAGAATGAGATTATGTTGAGATGAGTTTGAGATGAGGATGAGATGATGTTGAGATGAGGTTGAGATGAGGATGAGATGATGTTGAGATGAGGTTGAGATGAGGATGAGATGAGGATGAGATGAGGATGAGATAATGTTGACATGAGGTTGAGATGAGGATGAGGATGAGATGAGGATGAGATTAGGTTGAGATGAGGTTGAGATGAGGATGAGATGATGATGAGATGAGGATGAGATGAGGATGAGATGATGATGAGATGAGGATGAGATGAGGATGAGATGAGGATGAGATGATGTTGAGATGAGGTTGAGCTGAGAATGAGATTATGTTGAGATGAGGTTGAGATGAGGATGAGATGATGTTGAGATGAGGTTGAGATGAGGATGAGATGATGTTGAGATGAGGTTGAGATGAGGATGAGATGAGGATGAGATGAGGATGAGATAATGTTGACATGAGGTTGAGATGAGGATGAGGATGAGATGAGGATGAGATTAGGTTGAGATGAGGTTGAGATGAGGATGAGATGATGATGAGATGAGGATGAGATGAGGATGAGATGATGATGAGATGAGGATGAGATGAGGATGAGGATGAGATGAGGATGAGATGAGGATGAGTTGAGGATGAGATGAGGATGAGATGAGGATGAGATGAGGATGAGATGAGGATGAGATGAGGATGAGATGATGAGATGAGGATGAGATGAGGATGAGATGAGGATGAGATGAGGATGAGATGAGGATGAGATGAGGATGAGATGAGGATGAGATGAGGATGAGATAATGTTGACATGAGGTTGAGATGAGGATGAGGATGAGATTAGGTTGAGATGAGGTTGAGATGAGGATGAGATGATGATGAGATGAGGATGAGATGAGGATGAGATGATGATGATGAGATGAGGATGAGATGAGGATGAGGATGAGATGAGGATGACATGAGGATGAGATGAGGATGAGTTGAGGATGAGATGAGGATGAGATGAGGATGACATGAGGATGAGATGAGGATGACATGAGGATGAGATGAGGATGAGTTGAGGATGAGATGAGGATGAGATGAGGATGAGATGAGGATGAGGATGAGATGAGGATGAGATGAGGATGAGATGAGGATGAGATGAGGATGAGATGAGGATGCGTCTTTGACTTTGATGACGCCTTTTTTTCTAAAAAAATTTATTTGAATTTTTTTTTTTTTGTTTTTTTTTTGTGTTTTTTTGGTGCCTAATCAATAGAGTTAATTTAACATGTTGAAATCAAATTTTACTAATTAAATAATAACACAAAAGAACAAAGACAAAAACAAAATAAAAACTACAACAGCACGACGTCTCACTAGTGACCATAGAAGCGTCAGCATTAATAAGTTTAGAAGAGAAGTCAACTAAGGTTTTTTTATTTTTTTATTTATATTTGTATCACGTGGCGCATGCAACAAGAACCAGGGGAAGAGTCAGTGTGCCAGCGCTGATGGAGATGGCGGACACAACAAGAACCAGGGGAAGAGTCAGTGTGCCAGCGCTGATGAAGATGGCGGACACAACAAGAACCAGTGGAAGAGTTAGTGTGCCAGCGCTGATGAAGATGGCGCACACAACAAGAACTAGTGGAAGAGTTAGTGTGCCAGCGCTGATGAAGATGGCGCACACAACAAGAACCAGTGGAAGAGTTAGTGTGCCAGCGCTGATGGAGATGGCGGACACAACAAGAACCAGGGGAAGAGTTAGTGTGCCAGCGCTGATGAAGATGGCGCACACAACAAGAACCAGTGGAAGAGTTAGTGTGCCAGCGCTGATGAAGATGGCGCACACAACAAGAACTAGGGGAAGAGTCAGTGTGCCAGCGCTGATGAAGATGGCGCACACAACAAGAACCAGTGGAAGAGTTAGTGTGCCAGCGCTGATGGAGATGGCGCACACAACAAGAACCAGGGGAAGAGTTAGTGTGCCAGCGCTGATGAAGATGGTGCACACAACAAGAACCAGTGGAAGAGTTAGTGTGCCAGCGCTGATGGAGATGGCGGACACAACAAGAACCAGGGGAAGAGTTAGTGTGCCAGCGCTGATGGAGATGGCGGACACAACAAGAACCAGGGGAAGAGTTAGCGTGCCAGCGCTGATGGAGATGGCGCACACAACAAGAACCAGTGGAAGAGTTAGCGTGCCAGCGCAGATGGAGATGGCGCACACAACAAGAACCAGGGGAAGAGTTAGTGTGCCAGCGCTGATGAAGATGGTGGACACAACAAGAACCAGGGGAAAAGTCAGTGTGCCAGCGCTGATGAAGATGGCGGACACAACAAGAACCAGGGGAAGAGTCAGTGTGCCAGCGCTGATGGAGATGGCGGACACAACAAGAACCAGGGGAATGGTCAGTGTGCCAGCGCTGATGGAGATGGCGGACACAACAAGAACCAGGGGAATGGTCAGTGTGCCAGCGCTGATGGAGATGGCGGACACAACAAGAACCAGGGGAAGAGTCAGTGTGCCAGCGCTGATGAAGATGGCGCACACAACAAGAACTAGGTGATGGATTTGACACGCCCTCAGAAAGCCCACATCCAGTATCACGCAACAGTCCCCCACTTGGAATCCCCCAGGGCAAGAAAAAAAGAGATCCACCCAAAATGACTTGGAGGAGGGAGCTGGAGGCAGACACCAAAAAGAGTGGGCGCAACTGGGGACAGCTGGAGAGACTTGCCCAAGACCGGGATGCCTGGAGAGCCTTTGTTCGTGGCCTATGCCGCAGACTGGACGACAGGCGATGATGATGATCACGTGGTCATGATTCACATCCGTTCATTCCACAGCAACGGCCATCTGATTTGATCATAGATGTAAGGTGATAACGTCAATCTCCATTTTCATGAGGGTGCCGAGGCAAACGGTATTGCCCAGGGTGAAAGCTCAAAATGGCGCCCACCATTATATAACTCAAAGAGGCGGCACTCTTTTAATTCAATTTAACTATCCCAAGACGCTTTTGGCATACCGCTCCCCCTTTTGATGTTGATGCCCACGGCAGGGTGCCAACTTCTTCATCCCTCACCTTTCGCACAGCACTGGCCATAACCCAGTTAACGTCTAAACATGACGTCACCATGACTTATGAAGGGATGTAATCGAGTTTATAAATAGTTTATATTAAATGACGTCATCTTATCTTAATATCCAAGATGGGAACAGGTGCTTTGATTTCTTTGTTATATTCACGACAGGTCTCCAACCTCCCCTTTGTATCTAAGATTCTTGAGAGAGTCACTGCAGCTTGTGCAGCATCTTAACACATATGACATGCTTGATAAGTTTCAATCTGCATATCGACCTGGGCACAGCTGTGAAACAGCAATGCTCCGTGTCATGAATGATGCGTCTTGTGGTGCTGACCGTGGCGATCTGACGGTATTGGTCCTGTTGGACCTCAGTGCTGACCGTGGCGATCTGACAGTATTGGTCCTGTTGGACCTCAGTGCTGACCGTGGCGATCTGACGGTATTGGTCCTGTTGGACCTCAGTGCTGCTTTTGATGTGATTGACCATGAGCTTCTGCTGTCAAGACTTCAGAACGAGGCAGGCATCTCTGGAACTGCACTTTGTTGGTTTTTTTCTTTACCTGACTGACAGGACTCAGCGCATTGTAGTGAAGCAGGCATCTTCCATGGGCACTTCCGTTACCAGCAGTGTGCCACATGGCTCAGTTGTAAGACCTATCCATGTTCTCCATGTTCTTCATGTTTTCCATGTACACTAGCCAGCTCGTCAGAATTATTGAAAGTCATGGTATTTTCCACAAATTATTTGCGGATGACACAGAACTGTACAAGTCTTAGTGTTTGCGCCCTGATCCCTTGGAGTGTGTTGCTGCTGTTCGGATTGACGAGGACTACTGTCTTGTTGTGGAAGAATCGATGTCATCAAACACACTGAAATTAAATGACGATAAGTTTTAGGCAATTATTTGTGGTTCGGACACTAATCTTATGAAGGTTGCCATCGCATCAATAAAAGTTGGTGATTCTGAGATCCCGTTGTCCTCCACTGACGGAGACCTTGGCTTTTATATTGACAGTCACCTTAGAATGATCCCCCATATCAGTTCTGTTGTCAGGACATGCTTCTGTCATCTGAGCGCCCTGGATCAACTGCGTCCTCAACTCCTAGCAGTCACTCTAATCCAGTCAAGATTAGATTACTGTAACAGTTGTTTGTGGGGTTTGCCTCAGAACCAAATTCAGAGACTCCAGAAGGTACAAAATACGACAGCACGCATTGTATCGCGAAAAGGGAAATCTGACCATATCACCCAGTTCTTAGAGGTCACCATTGGCTTCCTTTAAGTGAGCACACTGACCACAAGATGTCAGAACAGCTGTATAGAAGGCTGTGCACCGGAATATCTTAAACATCTGATTTCTAAACACGTATCCATAAAGAACTGCGCTCTTTAATACAGTCCTTGCTGAGAGTTCCTAGTGTGGATGGCAACAGAAAAAAGTCTTACGGAGGGCGCTCTTTTGAAGCGATGGTGCCAAAATTATGGAACAGTTTGCCTCAATCTTTGAGAGAATTTGAAAATGATAAAAAGTCATTTAAGAAACATTTCAAGACTTTTTTCTTTCAATAGATTTAAGAAGATCAGAGCGCTGTGAGCATGCTGAAGTAGCATGGATATAGGTGCTATATAAATATCCAATCAATGTGATTTTAGGCATATGTGATGAAGTGGGTGGGATGTGATCCTAGGCATCTGTGATGACGTGGGTGGGATGTGATCCTATTCATCTGTGATGAAGTGGGTGGGATGTCCCAGTGAAACCAGCTTGAAATATCCCAGTGAAACCCGCCTGAAATATCCCAGTGAAACCAGCCTGAAATGTCCCAGTGAAACCAGCTTAAAATTTCCCAGTGAAACCCGCCTGAAATGTCCCAGTGAAACCCGCCTGAATTGTCCCAGTGAAACCCGCCTGAAATGTCCCAGTGAAACCCGCCTGAATTGTCCCAGTGAAACCCGCCTGAAATGTCCCAGTGAAACCGGCATGAAATGTCCCTGTGAAACCCGCCTGAAATGTCCCAGTGAAACCCGCCTGAAATGTCCCAGTGAAACCCACCTGAAATGTCCCAGTGATATCCGCCTGAAATGTCCCAGTGAAACCGCCTGAAATGTCCCAGTGAAACCCGCCTGAAAATGTCTCAATGAAACCCGCCTGAAATGTCCCCAGTGAAACCCGCCTGAAATGTCCCAGTGAAACCAGCTTGAAATGTCCCAGTGAAACCAGCCTGAAAATGTCAACACTTATCCATGGGGCTCTTGACCAAGGCATCCTCCCACGTTGGTCAATCAGGTTTAATTGCCGTCTTGTTGGCGCAGGGGGTAGGGGGGTGTGGGGGTGCGGGTGTTGTGTTTTTAAAAATCAAATGTCGGGGGGTGGGGGGACCGTGTGTGTCGCTGCCGAAATGAAAGAGAACCCCCGTGTTCTAGGGAGACAAGAAATTTACAGCCGTTAATTTAAATTACCCCAAGACAACACCAAGCCGATGAAGTAAAATATACTGAACAAGTTAGAAGTAGAAGACAGGATATTGAAGCTAGACAGAGTTTGTTCGAATGTTGAATTTGCTACACTGCAAGCCAGGATGTTAGCGAGATATGACGCGATAACAGCACATTTTTGCTTCCATGTGTGAACTCATTCTAGGCCTTGAGAATGATGGTTCCCTCCGACACCAATAAACCCTGCCCGCGTGTGTGCTCTCTTAAAATATTAGCTACACCAAAAACTGTATTGTAGTCATTCCCTTATTTTTATAACACCTAGAGTGCAGTCCCAACTGTGCCGGGAACGGCTCGTGTGACAGACTGAATGGAGATTGCATCCATGGATGTAATGAAAAGTTTTATGGCCCAGATTGTAAACGTAAGTATTAATTCGACACGTTTGGATATATATATATATTTATTTTTTTTGGATTAAGGTATTTATTTCTGTGAATGTTTCTATCATTTATAAATAATTGCTGATGATCCCGGTAGACGGTGGAGAGAGGCTAAGGCACATCTCTTATCTCCCCTATTTGCTATGGCGACAGTGGAGGGAGGCTAAAGAACACCTCTTATCTCCCCCTTGTTGTTATGGCGACAGTGGAGGGAGGCTAAGACACATCTCTTACCTCCCCTTGTTGTTATGGCGACAGTGGAGGGAGGCTAAGGCACATCTCTTATCTCCCTTTGTTGTTATGGCGACAGTGGAGGGAGGCTAAGGCACATCTCTTATCTCCCCCTTGTTATTATGGCGACAGTGGATGGAGGCTAAGGCACATCTCTTATCTCCCCTATTTGTTATGGCGTCAGTGGAGGGAGAATAAGGCACATCTCTTTTCTCCCCTATTTGTTATGACGTCAGTGGAGACCTACTAGACGCATCAGAAGTATCAGCACTTTCACAGTGTCTGTTGTTGTGTGTTTCTATGTGTGTGTGTGTTCTTTGTGTGTGTGTGTGTGCTTGCATGCGTAAGTGTGTGTGTTTGTATGTGTGTGTATTACAAAAAATGTTTACCTTTCTCTTCTAATAACCATGTTCGCCCTGTAAGTTAATGTCAGTTTTATTTCTATGTATTTGACCATACCTTTTATATCATAATTGATAGCGTCATGAACCTGTTGTAATCAGCGACAGTTCGGCTGCCGTGACGTCTTCATCATATCAAACCACTTGTGGCGTCTGTTTGTCAACCAGCATTTATAAAACAGCAAGAAACGTCATACAAACTAGTTGCGGGACGTAACACCGATGTAGCGTCGTCAGTCCAGTTTTTTTTTTTTTTTTTTGTAGTGGTTCCGACTCCGAACTACTGTGTCGCCTCGCCCTGTGTCCAATGCAAATGTTTCCCTGATAACACACGTTCCTGGAGTTCCCAAATCTTTTATGCGAAATCTTATAACAAGCTTCAGGCTTCGATTCTCACAGCACGTCATATCTACCAGGAAGAGCTTAGGGATCTAGTAAGGTGACCAGGAAGAGCTTAGGGGTCTAGTAAGGGGACCAGGAAGAGCTTAGGGGTCTAGGAATCTGACCAGTAAGAGCTTAGGGGTCTAGCAATCTGACCAGTAAGAGCTTAGGGGTCTAGCAATCTGACCAGTAAGAGCTTAGGGGTCTAGAAAGGTGACCAAGAAGAGCTTAGAGGTCTAGTAAGGTGACCAGTAAGAGCTTAGGGGTCTAGCAATCTGACCAGTAAGAGCTTAGGGATCTAGTAAGGTGACCAGGAAGAGCTTAGGGGTCTAGTAAGGTGACCAGGAAGAGCTTAAGGGTCTATTAAGGTGACCAGTAAGAGCTTAAGTGTCTAGCAAGGTGACCAGTAAGAGCTTAGGGATCTAGTAAGTTGAACCGGTGTTTCAGCGGGTGGTGACGTTTGTGAGATGTGTCCATTGTGTTCAAATTTCTCCTGATTGATTTACACTCGTCAAGTTCGCGGACGAATTGGCGAATCGGTTGATTCGGTTTAATTCTCTTGAACCTAAAATCTGTTCAATTATAGAGCAGACCTCTTACGGTAAACTAGATGGGTGGATTTTTGTCTTCACGCGAACAGATATTTTTAAAATTAAATTAAAACTTATTTCTGTCATCCAATGACTAAAACTTTGGGCAAATGCGTGTTTTATTTCACAACTCTTCATCTCTTGTGTCCTTCAATCCATTGTAATATATGAGCTGTGCTTAGTCGATGGATGTCACATATCTCTTCATCTATTGTGTCCTTCAATCCATTGTAATATAAGGGCTGTGCTTAGTCGATGGATGTCACATATCTCTTCATCTCTTGTGTCCTTCATACCATGGTAAGATATTGGCTGTGCCTAGTCAAAGAATGTCACATATCTCTTCATCTCTTGTGTCCTTCATTATGGTAAAATCTGTTTGTTTACTGTATCGACTTAAACGTGCAAAGGGTCACTTTTATAAGGGATAGATTGAAACACAATAACGAGGTCTACGCTAAAGTCATTATGGGCGAAGTTATCCTTTTAGACAAATTTATCCACAATCCATTTTTAACTTATTCCAACACATCAATAACCTGGTGTTTGAACTCGTTGATTGCTACGTGTCTGCCTACATCATCATTTCTTTTGTCTGCCTACATCATCATTTCTTTTGTCTGCCTACATCATCATTTCTTTTGTCTGCCTACATAATCATTTCTTTTGTCTGCCTACATCATCATTTCTTTTGTCTCCTTACATCATCAATTTCTTTTGTCTGCCTACATCATCATTTCTTTTGTCTCCTTACATCATCAATTTCTTTTGTCTGTCTACGTCATCATTTCTTTTGTCTGCCTACATTATCAGTCCCTTTGTCTCCTTACATCATCATTTCTTTTGTCTTCTTACATCAAAATTTCTTTTGTCTGTCTACGTCATCATTTCTTTTGTCTGCCTACATTATCATTTCCTTTGTCCCCTTACATCATCATATCTTTTGTCTGCCTACATTATAATTTCCTTTGTCTCCTTACTTCATCATATCTTTTGTCTCTTTACATTATCATTTCCTTTGTCTCCTTACATCATCATTTCTTTTATCTCATTACATCATCATTTCCTTTGCCTGCTTGCATTATCATTTCTGTTTTCTTCCTACCTCATTTCTTTGATCTTCTTACATCATCATTTCTTTTGTCTGCCTACATCATCATTTATTTTATCTGCCTACATCCTCATTTTCTTTGTCTGCTTACATCATCATTTCTTTTGTCTTCTTACATCATAATTTCTTTTGTCTGGCTACATCATCATTTTCTTTGTCTGCCTACATCATCATTTTCTTTGTCAGCTTACATCATCATTTCTTTTCCCGGCCTCTCTGTCAGCGTTTATGTAGTCGCTGCAGACTAATCTTACCTTGTCAGAGATCAACCCAGTATGCAAAAGGAAATCCCCAGAGATAAACCGGGTGTTCTTATGTTTTCAGCGTGCAGCTGCGGGTGTAAGGGCAGACACTGTGATAAAGTCACGGGCAACTGCGCTTTCATTTGTGGTCCAGGAAATTTTGACCCCGACTGTCTAGGTCAGTCTTTGTATATTTGATTAGTGTCATAAATATTACTGAGTTGAGCTGTATTGTATCGTCTTTGCAAGCTTGAAAGGTGTTTGAAGTCAAAACACGAGATGGGGTTGTGTCAAGACACGAGACGGGGTTGTGTCGAGACACGAGACGGGGTTGTGTCGAGACACGAGATGGGGTTGTGTCGAGACACGAGACGGGGTTGTGTCAAGACACGAGATGAGGTTGTGTCAAAACACGAGATGAGGTTGTGTCAAGACACGAGATGAGGTTGTGTCAAGACACGAGATGAGGTTGTGTCAAGACACGAGATGGGGTTGTGTCAAGACACGAGATGAGGTTGTGTCAAAACATTAGATCAGATTTTGTCGAAACATTGGATCAGATTTTGTCGAAACATTGGATCAGATTTTGTCGAAACATTGGATCAGATTTTGCCGAAACATTGGATCAGATTTTGTCGAAACATTGGATCAGATTTTGTCGAAACATTGGATCAGATTTTTCCGAAACATTGGATCAGATTTTGCCGAAACATTGGATCAGATTTTGCCGAAACAGGTGGTTAGGGGGGAGATAGAGAATGATATATAGAAACAAAAATAAGGGGGTACACTAGGATAGTGGGGGGTACACTAGGATAGTGGGGGGTACACTAGGATAGTGGGGGGTACACTAGGATAGTGGGGGGTACACTAGGATAGTGGGGGTACACTAGGATAGTGGGGGGTACACTAGGATAGTGGGGGGTACACTAGGATAGTGGGGGGTACACTAGGATAGTGGGGGGTACACTAGGATAGTGGGGGGTACACTAGGATAGTGGGGGGTACACTAGGATAGTGGGGGGTACACTAGGATAGTGGGGGTACACTAGGATAGTGGGGGTACACTAGGATAGTGGGAGGTACACTAGGATAGTGGGGGTACACTAGGATAGTGGGGGGTACACTAGGATAGTGGGGGGTACACTAGGATAGTGGGGGTACACTAGGATAGTGGGGGGTACACTAGGATAGTGGGGGTACACTAGGATAGTGGGAGGTACACTAGGATAGTGGGGGTACACTAGGATAGTGGGGGGTACACTAGGATAGTGGGGGTACACTAGGATAGTGGGGGGTACACTAGGATAGTGGGGGTACACTAGGATAGTGGGAGGTACACTAGGATAGTGTGGGAGGTACACTAGGATAGTGTGGAAGTTACACTAGGATAGTGTGGGAGGTACACTAGGATAGTGTGGGAGGTACACTAGGATAGTGTGGGAGGTACACTAGGATAGTGTGGAAGGTACACTTGGATAGTGTGGAAGGTACACTTGGATAGTGTGGGAGGTACACTACGATAGTGTGGGAGGTACACTAGGATAGTGTGGGAGGTACACTAGGATAGTGTGGGAGGTACACTAGGATAGTGTGGGAGGTACACTAGGATAGTGTGGGAGGTACACTAGGATAGTGTGGAAGGTACACTAGGATAGTGTGGGAGGTACACTAGGATAGTGTGGGAGGTACACTAGGATAGTGTGGGAGGTACACTAGGATAGTGTGGAAGGTACACTAGGATAGTGTGGGGGGTACACTAGGATAGTGTGGGAGGTACACTAGGATAGTGTGGAAGGTACACTAGGATAGTGTGGGAGGTACACTAGGATAGTGTGGGAGGTACACTAGGATAGTGGGGGGTACACTAGGATAGTGTGGGAGGTACACTAGGATAGTGGGGGGTACACTAGGATAGTGGGGGTACACTAGGATAGTGGGGGTACACTAGGATAGTGTGGGAGGTACACTAGGATAGTGTGGGAGGTACACTAGGATAGTGTGGGAGGTACACTAGGATAGTGGGGGGTACACTAGGATAGTGTGGGAGGTACACTAGGATAGTGTGGGAGGTACACTAGGATAGTGTGGGAGGTACACTAGGATATTGGGGGGTACACTAGGATAGTGTGGGAGGTACACTAGGATAGTGGGGGGTACACTAGGATAGTGTGGGAGGTACACTAGGATAGTGTGGGAGGTACACTAGGATAGTGGGGGTACAATAGGATAGTGGGGGTACACTAGGATAGTGTGGGAGGTACACTAGGATAGTGTGGGAGGTAAACTAGGATAGTGGGGGGTACACTAGGATAGTGTGGGAGGTACACTAGGATAGTGTGGGAGGTACACTAGGATAGTGGGGGTACACTAGGATAGTGTGGGAGGTACACTAGGATAGTGTGGGAGGTACACTAGGATAGTGTGGGAGGTACACTAGGATAGTGTGGGAGGTACACTAGGATAGTGTGGGAGGTACACTAGGATAGTGTGGGAGGTACGCTAGGATAGTGGGGGTACACTAGGATAGTGTGGGAGGTACACTAGGATAGTGTGGGAGGTACACTAGGATAGTGTGGGAGGTACACTAGGAAAGTGGGGGGTACACTAGGATAGTGTGGGAGGTACACTAGGATAATGGGGGGTACACTAGGATAGTGTGGGGGGTACACTAGGATAGTGTGGGAGGTACACTAGGATAGTGGGGGGTACACTTGTATAGTGTGGGAGGTACACTAGGATAGTGGGGGGTACACTTGTATAGTGTGGGAGGTACACTAGGATAGTGGGGGGTACACTTGTATAGTGTGGGAGGTACACTAGGATAGTGGGGGGTACACTTGTATAGTGTGGGAGGTACACTATAATAGTGGGGGGGTACACTTGTATAGTGTGGGAGGTACACTAGGATTGTGGGGGGTACACTTGTATAGTGTGGGAGGTACACTAGGATAGTGGGGGGTACACTTGTATAGTGTGGGAGGTACACTAGGATAGTGGGGTTACACTAGGATAGTGGGGGGTACACTAGGATAGTGGGGGTACACTAGGATAGTGGGGGGTACACTAGGATAGTGGGGGGTACACTAGGATAGTGTGGGAGGTACACTAGGATAGTGTGGGGGTACACAAGGATAGTGTGTGGGGGGTACACTAGGATAATGAGGGAGGTACACTAGGATAGTGAGGGAGGTACACTAGGATAGTGTGGGAGATAGTGTGGAGGGTACACTATGATAGTGTTTGGGAGGTACACTAGGATAGCGTAGGAGGTACATTAGGAAAATGTGGAAGGGGGGAGGTCAAATGTACAAACATCTGTCATTTCTTTTTTGTATCGCACGAAATCAAAACAAGTGCATAAGATATCTTGAAATCCGTTTTCGTCCTAAATCGTTTACCAGCCCAAAAGAACATTGCTCGTTTCCATATTACAACTGTCGTTCCTTTCGCTCTTCAAAACCTACAGAGTGCACATATGGATGTGAAGAGCAAGGGACTTGTACTGAAGACAAACCCTACTGCTCCTTCGACTGCAGCCCTAACTATTATGGTCAAAGGTGTCTGCGTAAGTATGATGAATTTTATTTATTATTAAATGACTAGAAATTACACGCCAGACAATGGCGGCGGCGATGCTTGAACTTCCCCGTCTGCTGGAGTTATTTGAGAAAACGTTAGTAAAAAAGGAACGCACTCGGTACTTCTAACAATTTATATTTAGCGCATATTAAACACAGCGCTTAAGTCATTCTTACATAGGTAGTTAATTATTGTTTGTGATTGTAGCGAAAACCTAATGGACACTGGCAGAGGTTGTACTGAATGAAGATAGCAGGTGATTAGATCCAAAGGTATTATTGGGGGGGGGGGGGGCGGGCAACGACTTGGGGGAGCGGGCAGTGATTTTTGAAAGGGGGCAGTAACCTAGCAATCCCTGTATCACAGTGACCCTGTTACTCTTTCCCTCCATCTCTTTCTCTCATCTCTTTCTTCTCTTTCTCTTCATATATTGACTCGATTGAAACATTTTTTTAAAAAATAATCTAATATGGCCGGCATACTGGTGCGTATAATAGTACGGTTGGTCAAGAATATTTCCTATTACAACAGAACGCTTTAGATTCGACTCCAGGAAAATCTCCAATTCCTCAGTGCTTGGAGCCGTACCGTAAACATTTGAAAACTTGACCAAATTAGTATGATTTTAAGGAAATAAATTTGAAAAACATTTACATTTTTTAAATCATCTTTCAGCTTGCAGTATTGGATGTGACCAGGATGGCTCTTGCAATTCATATACTGGAAAATGTACCCATGGATGCAAGGATGGTTATAAAGGACCTCTATGTCTAGGTGATCAATCTGTCAATTTTTTTTATTTGAATAAAGTAAAGAAATGTTAATAAGTGTGTTCAAATGCAGTGTCGTCTATCTGCATGATGTCCACCAAGGCTGTTCATTCTACTCAAGTCAAGGGAGCGAATACTTGCTTCCAGTTGTCTCACAGGACATCGGATCCTAAGACCAAGTTAGATTAGTTTTCTGGGCAATGAACGAATCGTTAGAGCAGCGGTTCTCAACCTGTGGGTCGAGACCCCTTTGGGGGTCGAATGACCCTTTCCCAGGGGTCGCCTACGACCATCGGAAAACAGACATACTATACAAGTATGAAGTCTAAAGAAAATAAGTTTGTGGTTGGGGGTCACCACGACATAAAGAACTGTATTAAATGGTCGCGGCATTAGAAAGGCTGAGAGCCACTGCGTTAGAGGGTTCGAGTGAAAGGGGGTTTTCTGAGGTGGGATTTCGGGGGTTGTCAAAGGGGAAGCGTTTGAGTTAGGTTTTGGGAAATAGAGATAAGGGTTGAAATGTCGGATTATGATTTGATTGGATGCCATGTAAATGATGTAGGGGTTAGGGGAGGAGTTCTAGGTCGTGATTTCATTGGATGCCATGTGAAAGATATACGGGCTAGGGGAGGAGCTATATCTTGTGATTTGATTGGATGCCATGTAAATGATGTAGGGGTTAGGGGAGGAGCTCTAGCTTGTGATTTGATGGGATACCATGTGAAAGATATACGGGTTATGGGAGGAGTCCTATCTTGTGATTTGATTGGATACCATGTAAAAGATGTAGGGGTTAAGGGAGGAGCTCTATCTTGTGGTTTGATGGGATACCATGTAAAAGATGTAGGGGATAGGGGTGGAGCTCTAGCTTGTGATTTCATTGGATGCCATGTTAAAGATGTAGGGGATATGGGAGGAGCTCTATCTTGTGATTTCATTGGATGCCATGTAAAAGATATATGGGTTAAGGGGGGAGCTCTAGCTTGTGATTTCATTGGATGCCATGTAAGAGATATGTGGGTTTTTTTTGGGGGGGAGGAGCATCAATTATTTAACTTCACTTTTAATCGCGGCTGGCTGGGTGGCTGTCAAAATATTCGGACGGCTACTGGACCCACTTCCCGTCAACCGATCGAGCTGAAACTTCGCACATTGGACTCGTTGCCGATGACAACACATTCTAACAAGTTGTCAGCCCCCCCCCCCCCAAACCCTATTCCCCCGAAAACCAGTTTCTCCTGTTTCACAAGGGGACGATGAACGAAATAAGACCCCCCCCCCCACACACAACGGCGCTAAAGGAGATTATTGAACAACAAAAAGTTCCGTGTGTTTACTGCCTTAATATTTGCTTTTGTTTATTCTGAAATAGCTGGTGAAATGAAGCTCCGGTGTAACCGCGGGTGGGACATAAGTATATTAATATAAAATAAAGAATTAAAAAGGCATATAAAGCAGCGGTTCTCAACCTGTGGGTCGCGACCCCTTTTGGGGGTCGCGCCACCCTTTCCCAGGGATCGCCTAAGACTGTCTGAAAACACATATACTCTACAGTTATGAAGTAGAAACACAAATAATTTTGTAGCTCGGGGTCGCCACAACACGAGGAACTGTATTAAAGGGTCGCGGCATTAGGACGATTGAGAAGCGCTGATATGAAGGATTTATACCAACAACTTTGTTTTTAAGGGTTGTTAAATTTTCGGTCCGCTTTTACCAGAGTGGTAATGTCCGCCTTCTGCCCCAAGGTGTGTGACCTTAACGCCTCTCTCATCGCACTGACCACTTATCCTCGGGCCACTATCATCTCACTGACCACTCTCATCTCACTGACCAATTTCATCTCACTGACCACTCTCATCTCACTGACCACTTATCCTCAGGCCACTCTCATCTCATTGACCACCTATCAACAGACCGCTCTCATGACACTGACCACTCTCATATCACTGCCAACTCTCATCTCACTGACAACTCACATCTCACTGACAACTCTCATCTCACTGACCACTTATCCTCAGGCCAATCTCATCTCACTGACCTTCTATCCTCAGCCACTCTCATGACACTGACCACTCTCATCTCACTGACAATTCTCATCTCACTGACCACCTATCCTCAGGCCACTCTCATCTCACTGACAACTCTCATCTCACTGACAACTCTCATATCAGTGACAACTCTCATCTCACTGACCACCTATCCTCAGGCCACTCTCATCTCACTGACCACCTATCCTCAGGCCACTCTCATCTCACTGACAACTCTCATCTCACTGACCACCTCTCCTCAGGCCACTCTCATCTCAATGACCACCTATTACCAGACCACTCTCATCTCACTGACAACTCATCACACTGACAAAAGATCGCACGTACCACTTATCTCATTGACCACTCATCGCACTTACCACTTATCGTCAGGCGACTCTGATCTCAATGACCACTTATCCGCAGACCATTCTCATTCCAAATGACCACTTATCCTCAGGACACATTCTTCCCACATTAATGACTCTATATACTGACAACACACGAACTCCACGAACCGACTTTGCATCACTCGACCAATCATAACCTGTCCCCTCACAACCTGTCCCCTCACAACCTGCCCCCTCACAACCTTTCCCCTCACAACCTGTCCCCTCACAACCTGTCCCCTCACAACCTGCCCCCTCACAACCTGCCCCCTCACAACCTGTCCCCTCACAACCTGCCCCCTCAAAACCTGTCCCCTCACAACCTGCCCTCTCACAACCTGTCCGCTCACAACCTGCCCCCTCACAACCTGTCCCCTCACAACCTGTCCCCTCACAACCTGTCCCCTCACAACCTGTCCCCTCACAACCTTCCCCCTCACAACTTGTCCCCTCACAACCTGTCCCCTCACAACCTTCCCCCTCACAACCTGTCCCCTCACAACCTGTCCCCTCACAACCTTTCCCCTCACAATCTGTCCCCTCACAACCTGTCCCCTCACAACCTGCCCCCTCACAACCTGTCCCTCACAACCTGTCCCCTCACAACCTGTCCCCTCACAACCTGTCCCCTCACAACCTGTCCCCTCACAACCTGTCCTCTCACAACCTGTCCCCTCAAAACCTGTCCCCTAACAACCTGTCCCCTCACAACCTGTCCCCTCACAACCTGTCCCCTCACAACTTGCCCCCTCACAACCTGCCCCCTTACAACCTGTCCCCTCACATCCTGTCCCCTCACAACCTGTCCTCTCACAACCTGCTGAAATATCTCAAAAAGCCAAGGAACTTTCATCACAACAATTTTTGTTCCTAGCTTGTTCAAAAACGTGTCTTGGGGGACAGTGTTCACCAGAGACCGGCCTCTGCAGCCAAGGATGTGAAAAGGGATTTTATGGAGACTTGTGCGATTCAGGTAAGTCCAAACGTGTGTAGTATAAATACATTTTATGAGCATCAAAGTTTACGACACAGCAATATATATATATATATATATGTGTGTGCGAAGAGAAAGAGAAAAAAGAGATGAGAGAAAGAGATGGAGGGAAAGAGGATCGATCCACATGGTGGGGCATCGTGAAGGCAGGATCACTACGTGCCGAGGAGCTCTACAGGGCGGAAGCAGCTGTAAAGAGAGCGCAGAGAAAGGCCAGAAAACACTGCTCCACCGCATTCGTGTGCGGGACTCGCAAAAGAGACAACCACTCGAGGATCGGTCTCACTAGCCACACCAAGAGCTGCAATCAGAAAAGATAAATCTATCGTCTCTCGTAGACCGAAAGATGCCATACATATATATATACATATGATGAGCTGGGGTTTTGTTTCCAAAATGATGTATATCTATTTATGAGGTTTTGATATTGATCGACTTTTTACAAAAAGTTACTAACTGAGCTTAGAGAATTAAATCATTTTTAGACAAGAATGAAATAGGAAAACGATGTGCATTATAAATAACTTGACCATGTAGGAACCTTTTGTGCTCTAAAAAATGGTAAGGTCTCTTCGTTTTCATTTGAAAATGGTCTGTCTGGTCTGTCTGGTCTGTCTGGTCTGTCTGATCTGTCTGTCCTGTCTGGTCTGTCTGGTCTGTCTGGTCTGTCTGGTCTGTCTGATCTGTCTGGTCTGTCTGTCCTGTCTGGTCTGTCTGGTCTGTCTGTCCTGTCTGATCTGTCTGGTCTGTCTGGTCTGTCTGGTCTGTCTGGTCTGTCTGTCCTGTCTGATCTGTCTGGTCTGTCTGGTCTGTCTGGTCTGTCTGGTCTGTCTGATCTGTCTGGTCTGTCTGTCCTGTCTGGTCTGTCTGGTCTGTCTGTCCTGTCTGATCTGTCTGGTCTGTCTGGTCTGTCTGGTCTGTCTGTCCTGTCTGATCTGTCTGGTCTGTCTGGTCTGTCTGGTCTGTCTGTTCTGTCTGGTCTGTCTGATCTGTCTGTCCTGTCTGGTCTGTCTGGTCTGTCTGATCTGTCTGTCCTGTCTGGTCTGTCTGGTCTGTCTGTCCTGTCTGATCTGTCTGGTCTGTCTGGTCTGTCTGGTCTGTCTGTCCTGTCTGATCTGTCTGGTCTGTCTGGTCTGTCTGGTCTGTCTGGTCTGTCTGGTCTGTCTGATCTGTCTGGTCTGTCTGTCCTGTCTGGTCTGTCTGGTCTGTCTGTCCTGTCTGATCTGTCTGGTCTGTCTGGTCTGTCTGGTCTGTCTGGTCTGTCTGTCCTGTCTGATCTGTCTGGTCTGTCTGGTCTGTCTGGTCTGTCTGGTCTGTCTGATCTGTCTGGTCTGTCTGGTCTGTCTGGTCTGTCTGATCTGTCTGGTCTGTCTGTCCTGTCTGGTCTGTCTGGTCTGTCTGTCCTGTCTGATCTGTCTGGTCTGTCTGGTCTGTCTGTCCTGTCTGATCTGTCTGGTCTGTCTGGTCTGTCTGGTCTGTCTGGTCTGTCTGATCTGTCTGGTCTGTCTGTCCTGTCTGGTCTGTCTGGTCTGTCTGTCCTGTCTGATCTGTCTGGTCTGTCTGGTCTGTCTGGTCTGTCTGTCCTGTCTGATCTGTCTGGTCTGTCTGGTCTGTCTGGTCTGTCTGGTCTGTCTGATCTGTCTGTCCTGTCTGGTCTGTCTGGTCTGTCTGGTCTGTCTGATCTGTCTGTCCTGTCTGGTCTGTCTGGTCTGTCTGTCCTGTCTGATCTGTCTGGTCTGTCTGGTCTGTCTGGTCTGTCTGGTCTGTCTGGTCTGTCTGTCCTGTCTGATCTGTCTGGTCTGTCTGGTCTGTCTGGTCTGTCTGGTCTGTCTGATCTGTCTGGTCTGTCTGTCCTGTCTGGTCTGTCTGGTCTGTCTGTCCTGTCTGATCTGTCTGGTCTGTCTGGTCTGTCTGGTCTGTCTGGTCTGTCTGTCCTGTCTGATCTGTCTGGTCTGTCTGGTCTGTCTGGTCTGTCTGGTCTGTCTGGTCTGTCTGGTCTGTCTGATCTGTCTGGTCTGTCTGGTCTGTCTGGTCTGTCTGATCTGTCTGGTCTGTCTGTCCTGTCTGGTCTGTCTGGTCTGTCTGTCCTGTCTGATCTGTCTGGTCTGTCTGGTCTGTCTGTCCTGTCTGATCTGTCTGGTCTGTCTGGTCTGTCTGGTCTGTCTGGTCTGTCTGATCTGTCTGGTCTGTCTGTCCTGTCTGGTCTGTCTGGTCTGTCTGTCCTGTCTGATCTGTCTGGTCTGTCTGGTCTGTCTGGTCTGTCTGTCCTGTCTGATCTGTCTGGTCTGTCTGGTCTGTCTGGTCTGTCTGATCTGTCTGGTATGTCTGGTCTGTCTGGTCTGTCTGGTCTGTCTGGTCTGTCTGATCTGTCTGTCCTGTCTGGTCTGTCTGGTCTGTCTGGTCTGTCTGATCTGTCTGTCCTGTCTGGTCTGTCTGGTCTGTCTGTCCTATCTGATCTGTCTGGTCTGTCTGGTATGTCTGGTCTGTCTGGTCTGTCTGGTCTGTCTGGTCTGTCTGATCTGTCTGGTCTGTCTGGTCTGTCTGTCCTGTCTGATCTGTCTGGTCTGTCTGGTCTGTCTGGTCTGTCTGGTCTGTCTGATCTGTCTGGTCTGTCTGGTCTGTCTGATCTGTCTGGTCTGTCTGATCTGTCTGGTCTGTCTGGTCTGTCTGGTCTGTCTGGTCTGTCTGATCTGTCTGTCCTGTCTGATATGTCTGGTCTGTCTGGTCTGTCTGATCTGTCGGGTCTGTCTGATCTGTCTGGTCTGTCTGGTCTGTCTGATCTGTCTGATCTGTCTGTCCTGTCTGATCTGTCTGGTCTGTCTGGTCTGTCTGGTCTGTCTGATCTGTCTGGTCTGTCTGGTCTGTCTGATCTGTCTGGTCTGTCTGGTCTGTCTGGTCTGTCTGGTCTGTCTGGTCTGTCTGATCTGTCTGGTCTGTCTGGTCTGTCTGATCTGTCTGGTCTGTCTGTCCTGTCTGGTCTGTCTGGTCTGTCTGGTCTGTATGTATGTATACATGTATGCATGTGTGTATGCATTTATGTATGTGTGTATGTATATGTGTGTTTATGTATGTGTTTTGTGTATATGTTTGTATATGTGTCTGTGTGCGTCTGTGTGTGCCTGTTTCTGTGTCTGTATGTGTCTCTGTGTGTGTGTATATATGTGTATCTCTGTTTGTGTGTCTGTGTATGTCCACGTGTGTTTGTGTGTGTTATGCGTGTGTGTGTGGGTGTGTCTGTGTGAGTCTCTATGTGTGACGTTTTTATTGTCCCTGTGTGTGCCTGTTTGTACGTCTGTATGTGTGTATGTATGTGTGTATATGTGTTTGTGTGTGAGCCTGTGTCTATGTATGTATGTTTGTATGTATGTATGTATGTAGGTAGATATGTAGGTATGTAGGTATGTATGTGTGTGTTTCTTGGTGTAGGTGTCTGTGTGCATATGTCTGATTGTGTGTGTTTGTGTGTGTCTGCGTGTGTTTGTCTGTGTGTATCTTTTTGTATCTGTGCCTATATCTGTGTGTGTATGTACACAAGTATGTATGTATGTATGTGACGACATTTTTTTCTTTTGGGCGTTTCTTGTTTGTCACATGTCCTACCCCCTACCTGCCGACCGTTAACAAAAGTCCTGCAGAATGTCCTACCCCCTACCTGCCGACCGTTAACAAAAGTCCTGCAGAATGTCCTACCCCCTACCTGCCGACCGTTAACAAAAGTCCTGCAGAATGTCCTACCCCCTACCTGCTGGTCCGTTAACAAAAGTCCTGCAGAATGTCCTACCCCCTACCTGCCGGTCCGTTAACAAAAGTCCTGCAGAATGTCCTACCCCCTAACTGCCAGTCCGTTAACAAAAGTCCTGCAGAATGTCCTACCCCTTAACTTTCCAGTCCGTTAACAATAGTCCTGCAGAATGTCCTAGCCCCTACCTGCCAGTACTTTAACAATAGTCCTGCAGACTGTCCTACACCCTACTTGCCGGTACTTTAACAATAGTCCTGCAGAATGTCCTATACCTACCTGCAGGTCCTTTAACAAATGTCCTGCAGACATATATATATATATATATATATACTAGCGGGAACCCGGCATGCATTGCACTGCCACTCAAATGAAGAAAGAGTTGTGTTTTAATCACGATTTTTAAAGTAATTTCCATATTGTCAGTATTTTTGTACTTTCGTCTTGTGCGTACACGAATAAATTAGGTTTTTCGACGTGTGAGCAGGCAACATACAGCTGTCCATATGAGTAGCGTGAATATTCACAATTTAGTCCACGCACTTGTGGCGATTGATCCACCCATGCATTAGCTCTGTTTGCAATTATATTTACATATCTCATCTCCGGGCCCCAAAATGAATATTGTAATATGATTGTACTAATTTAGAAATCTACTTATTATGTCACACACAAACTGAAATGTCATTTTTTAATTTTTTTATATTTTTTTGTGTTTGAAAATTTTATCCGCCCATGTAATCGCTGTTTGAAATAATATTTTCATAGTTCAAATAAGAGAAAAAAATTTAATTTAGGGCCCCCCAGCCGCAAACGAAATATTGTAAAATAATTTTGTACTTATGCGGGCGTGAGACAACAACTCGCCAACATCTTATCGCAATCGGATGAATTGTATAGGAACGCAATGGTAGGGCCCCTGGCCGCAAACAGAATATTGTTGAGTGGTTGTACTAATTCAGAACCCTTCTGATTATCTCACACACACACTGAAACGTCTCTGTTGGAATTTGATTAAAATTCCATCCACCCACTCATTAGCTCTGTTTGAAATTATATTTACATGGCTCATATTAGAAAAAAACGAAATAAGAGCCCCTGGCTAATGTCGGGGCCCCAAGGAAGTTTCCAGCACTTACCCCCGTGGCCCCAAGAAGTTTCCAGCACTTACCCCCGGGGCCCCAAGGAAGTTTCCAGCACTTACCCCCGGGGCCCCAAAGAAGTTTCCAGCACTTACCCCTGGGGCCCCAAGGAAGTTTCCAGCACTTACCTCCTTGGCCCCAAGGAAGTTTCCACCACTTACCCCCAGGGCCCCAAGGAAGTTTCCAGCACTTACCCCCCAGAGGCCCCACGGAAGTTTCCAGCACTTACCCTCCCCCAGTGGGGGCCCCCATGGAAGTTTCCAGCAATTACCCCCACCCCGGGGCCCCAATGAGGTTTTCAGCACTTACCCCTCGGGGCCCCAAGGAATAGCCAGGCCCCTTGGTATCGAAAACAAAAACAAAATCTCAATCATTGCTGTTGTTTTAGCTGTTGCTGTTATTTCCCCTCATGACATGACATGACATGACATTGTTCAGTCTGCAGCTACGGCTGCGCGAATATTACGTGCAATCAGGCGACAGGCAAGTGCAGTCACGGCTGCCTGACGGACTATTACGGCGATTTTTGTACGCGGAAAAGTAAGTAGCTGTTTTTTTGTTGTTGTTTTAAATAAAATTAACACATGCTTAATCAGTATTTAAGTGTATACGAAACAAACAAAATAACGAAGTGGCTATTCGTACCCGGGTACCAGAAGTGAGAGGTTGGGATTAAAAAAACGATTTAAAATATTATTTTTGGGTTTGTAAGACGAAAATGGGGTATCAAATGGAAGATAATTGAATGGACTATATGTTTGTCATCTTACTTCTTCGGTTTAACTAAAATAAAGTAGCACAAATGACATACGAATAGCGTTTTTTTTCAAAGTGGACCCGGACCATTAGATTCAATGCTATTGGGATATCATTTGTGGTAGTTTATTTTAGTTAAACTGAAGAAGTAAGTTTACAAACGTATAGTCCATTCAATTAACTTTCTTTTGATACCAAACCCAAAAATAATATTTTAAATAGTTTTTTTAATCTCAACCTCTCACATCTCGTACCCGGCTACGAATAGTCGCAGCCAACAAAAATTTTTGAAAATTCTATTTTATAAAAACAAAATCAATAAAGCTTACAAATAAAATAAAACTTATAAAAGACGATGTGCAATTAATTGTTTACCATTTAAATTTCCGATTTATATGTAATAGAATTTTAAACTGATGCTGTCTCTTTAAATATAATTAAGAGGGCCCATTATTTATATTTTATCCAAATACCATTAAATATTTCTCTGAGAAACTATAAAAAAAAAAATTTAAAAAGAGAGAAAATTGTAGATAATCCTATAAAAACTCAATATAAATATCTTTAATTTATTCCAAATTTGATGACGTCATTTTGAAATATTTTCCCCCTTCTTTCATTGTTTCCGTCTAACTCTAAAGAGTGTCCACCAAACTGTGTCAGCGACACGTCATGTTCCCTAGTGACGGGAAATTGTGATCAAGGATGCACGAGAGGGACATTTGGAGCTCGTTGCGAACATGGTAATCCAGAGCTATTTGTAGTCCGGCTGCAGCCCCGGCCAAACCATGGACGGGCCGCGGTGCGCGAACTTCCTTCCCATCGACTGAAGTTACTTGACAATACATGGATTCAAGTGACGCACATTAGGAGAATCCCAATTGGTACTGCCCCTCCCCTCCCTCCCCCCCACCACCCCCAACAACCCTTTTTTTTAAAGTGCGCATTCGCACACTTTTTTTTCACCCCACTCCCCCTGGAGTATATTAGTGACGTAACTGTATCAAGTGAAGGCGGTGGCTTTGCTAGGCTTAGTGCCACCCCGGGGGGAGCGGGTGAACGTCTTTACCACCCCATCAACGAAAATTTAATTTAAAAAAACTCTGCAGGCGGCCGAAAATGCCACCCCCCCCCTCTTCAAGTATTAAATTTCCATCAGAGGCGGACCGCCCTTTCCACAAACCACATCCCTTTTTTTTCTACACCATTGGCTTTATGACATATATATATTTATTTAATACGAAGCTATTATGAACTATTTTAAAGCGAAACAAAACAGGTGATAACCGCATTTTTTCATGTGCCATAACATCATACCTCATAGCAGGGTCGTCATTTGGGTATGGCAGAATGGGGCCTTTGCCCCTAACCCCCCCCCCCACCCTCTCACCCTGTATTTGCAGGTTTTAATTAAAGTTCTATGTATTGTGGCGCCTCCAGCAATAAACACCTTAACACCACCCCCCCCCCCTTTTTGACAAAAACTGAAATGATGCCCCCTGCCTCATGGGCTTATAGAGATTTATCCATACTGATTTAAGAAACAATATTCTTCACAGTTTCAACAAGTTTATGTTCAGTAATTTCCGTAGTAGGGATATGTTGTTGGTAAATATTAATTTTTTTTAAAAAAAGATTTAAAACAGTTGCACGGAAACTCTACTTACTTGAATGTGTACCAACATTCCTGATTGCCTTAAAAAGTGTCACTGATTGGCAGCAATGCTCGACCATCACGCGTGATGAGCGACAGTACAGCCAGCCCCCCCCCCCCCCCCCCATAACTAGGTTGTGCACTCTTCATCACACGCGATAAGCGGCAACTGAAAATGTCGCATTAGAGATGGAGTCGGTGGGCCGTCGAGCGCGGGCTCTTAATGCTCCCCCCCCCCCCCAGCGCTCCCCCACACACGCCAGCGCTCTGAAGGTTTCCCCGACGCCAGCCCGTGCGGAAGGGCGCCGGGAACTTGCCCCTTGACCTAGGGGAAGCCCGGTCGACCGAGGACGCTGCGTTTAAAGCGTCCGCAGTCCACTCTCTGTGGGTCAGGACGGCTTTGCTTCCACTCCGGGGGGTTGGTGTTGCGTTACCTCCCCCCACCGCCCAAGGAGTCTTTCGGTCGGGACGGTGGTAGTGGCGGGACGAAACGGTTGCCTAGGAGCGGCTTTCTCACGGCCGCGTAGCTAAAATCATCGGCATGGGTTTTGGCCACCACCCAAACCTCATATCCATTAACAGCAACTAGTAATCATGTTAGACGCTACTCCTGTTGCGTTGGGAGTCATGCGTTTTGGCCGGGGTTTTTGGCTTCGGGTGAACTGGTCACCCTACTAGTCCACCACGCCACGAGGAGGCAAACCCCATGTGGACACCCCCAAGTCTCCTCGGGGACGCTGCCGCTGACGCAGCACGGATAAGCGGCAACTAAACAGTGCCACTCAGCATTAAGTAGTGCACTTATCATCAGACGAGATAAGCACTGTCCCAACAGTGCCACTCGGCATTAAATAGCGCGATTATCATACGACGAGATAATACCTGTCCCAACAGTGACACTCAACATTAAGTGGTGCACTTATCATCAGACAAGATAAGCACTGTCCCAACAGTGCCACTCGGCACTAAATAGCGCACTTATCATCCGACGAGATAAGCACTGTCCCAACAGTGCCACTCGGCATTAAATAGTGCACTTATCATCAGACGAGATAAGCACTGTCTCAACAGTGCCACTCAGCATTAAGTGGTGCACTAGAACGTCACTCGCAAAATGTAGACAACATTCTAAACAAAATAATTAAGTAGGGAGCCCATACATATTACCTTTCATTTTGTCCGCAGAGTGCAGTTCTGGCTGTACCCAAGAGTGCTCGCAAACCACCGCAAAATGTGCTCCTGGGTGCAATGTGCAATCTTTTGGTCCACTCTGCTTATGTAAACACTTTTTTGTTTAACATTAACTTTTCACATAAGATAATTGAAGACCCTAAAGGCTTAAAGTACTAATTTCGTAATTTGGTGAAAACCAAACATAACAGTTATTGGTGTTGAAGTTGGTGAACCTAGAAAACAGTAAGTGCCGTTGAAGTTGTTGAGCCTAGAAAACAGTAAGTGCAGTTGAAGTTGTTGAGCCTAGAAAACAGTAAGTGCAGTTGAAGTTGTTGAGCCTAGAAAACAGTAAGTGCAGTTGAAGTTGTTGAGCCTAGAAAACAGTAAGTGCAGTTGAAGTTGTTGAGCCTAGAAAACAGTAAGTGCAGTTGAAGTTGTTGAACCTAGAAAACAGTAAGTGCAGTTGAAGTTGGTGAACTTAGAAAACAGTAAGTGCAGTTGAAGTTGTTGAACCTAGAAAACAGATAGTGATGCTGAAGTTGTTGAACCTAGAAAACAGATAGTGCCATTGAAGTTGTTGAACCTAGAAAACAGTAAGTGCAGTTGAAGTTGTTGAACCTAGAAAACAGAGAGTGATGCTGAAGTTGTTGAACCTAGAAAACAGATAGTGCCATTGAAGTTGTTGAACCTAGAAAACAGATAGTGATGCTGAAGTTGTTGAACCTAGAAAACAGATAGTGCCATTGAAGTTGTTGAACCTAGAAAACAGTAAGTGCAGTTGAAGTTGTTGAACCTAGAAAACAGTAAGTGCCGTTGAAGTTGTTGAACTAAGTGCAAAGGAAAATTAGAGCTCGGAGTCAATCTGGAAAATTGCGCTACTCCCACACACACCCATTCTTGTTTTATTGACAGGGGCGCAGCTAGACATTGTGCCGCCCCCACACGCACAGACCCCATCCTTGTTTTATTGACAGGGGCGCAGCTAGACATTGTGCCGCCCCCACACGCACAGACCCCCATCCTTGTTTTATTGACAGGGGCGCAGCTAGACATTGTGCCGCCCCCACACGCACAGACCCCCATCCTTGTTTTATTGACAGGGGCGCAGTTAGACATTGTGCCGCCCCCACACGCACAGACCCCATCCTTGTTTTATTGACAGGGGCGCAGCTAGACATTGTGCCGCCTCCACACGCACAGACCCCCATCCTTGTTTTATTGACAGGGGCGCAGCTAGACAGTGTGCCGCCCCCACACGATACAATGGTGCCGCGAATGACGTGTAACTACTGCGTTAGTTTGTATCGTCTGCCAGGGCAGTGGTTCTCAAATAAACATTTATGCATTTTGCTCAACAAAGGATAAAACACAAATTAATGTTGAATTGCAACAGAGTCGTTTATTAATTTAGATATAAGAGTCCACACACACACACACAAGCACACAACAGACCCTTAACACAAACTTTTGCTCATTTGGGGCCTCCGGCGACCTCGGTTCGGCTAAGACAGCACTAAATCTTAGTCATTTAAATCATTTTCTTGAAATAGCAAAAATATAATTGTCATTAAATGTATCTACAAAATTGGATTATACCAACTCCTGGTTCGACATTAAGATGGGACCAAAAGCATACCCCAAGCGGCTAGAAAAACAGGGTGGGGATGACATTACAGATGCCTAGTAGGCCTAATTTTGGAACTTATAGATGCACCCCTCCTTCTCCCCCCCCCCCCAAATGCGTCTGTAATGTCCCCCCCCACCCCCGGGGCAAGATCACATTGGACGGAAGCTACAATTGCATGATGTGTTACTATTGTGTATGTTATTACTCATGACTGTTTAAAATGTTGTACTCTACAAAATCACGTGAACAGCTTGCAGTGATGGGTGTGCCAATGACCGGAGCTGCAGAGACACGGGGGCGTGCGTCTACGGCTGTAAGCCCAAGTATTATGGCGCTCAATGTACCGGCAAGTATTCGTGTTGCCTTTGTGTTGTATTCGGCCGTCGCCAGAGAGACTACATAGTGTCAACTCACTGGCAATCTCTCTAGAGAAGCCTACAGTGTCTTCTCACTGGCAATCTCTCTAGAGAAGCCTACAGTGTCTTCTCACTGGCAATCTCTCTAGAGAATCCTACAGTGTCTTCTCACTGGCAATCTCTCTAGAGAAGCCTACAGTGTCTTCTCACTGGCAATCTCTATAGAGAAGCCTACAGTGTCTTCTCACTGGCAATCTCTCTAGAGAAGCCTACAGTGTCTTCTTACTGGCAATCTCTCTAGAGAAGCCTACAGTGTCTTCTCACTGGCAATCTCTCTAGAGAATCCTACAGTGTCTTCTCACTGGCAATCTCTCTAGAGAAGCCTACAGTGTCTTCTCACTGGCAATCTCTATAGAGAAGCCTACAGTGTCTTCTCACTGGCAATCTCTCCAGAGAAGCCTACAGTGTCTTCTTACTGGCAATCTCTCTAGAGAAGCCTACAGTGTCTTCTCACTGACAATCTCTCTAGAGAAGCCTACAGTGTCTTTTTACTGGCAATCTCTCCAGAGAAGCCTACAGTGTCTTCTTACTGGCAATCTCTCTAGAGAAGCCTACAGTGTCTTCTCACTGACAATCTCTCTAGAGAAGCCTACAGTGTCTTCTTACTGGCAATCTCTATAGAGAAGCCTACAGTGTCTTCTCACTGACAATCTCTCTAGAGAAGCCTACAGTGTCTTCTCATTGGCAATCTCTCTAGAGAAGCCTACAGTCTCTTCTCACTGGCAATCTCTCTAGAGAACCTTACAGTGTCGTCTCACTGGCAATCTCTCTAGCAAAGCCTACTCAGTGTCAGGTGGCGCGCGAGGTATTGTCAGGGGGCGCGGGAGGTAGTGCCAGGGGAGAAGACCCAGAAAGTCACGTTTGTTAGATTCGTATTCGCATTTTTTTTAAAATCTTGGGTAGTGTGCAGGAAATATGCTTAGAAATCGAGAGGGCGAGGTTAAGAAACCCCATTATAGAAATCTGTTTTTTTTTAATAGAGATATGAAATATGACCTAAGTCAATTGTTTTCTTAAGCCAAGACCTAACCCCCTTGGTTGGGATATAATCACAACAATAATTATTACTAGATATAGCCCGCTAAACATTGGTGACAGCAATGCGTGAACTTCCCATCTACTAAAGTTACTTGTCAAATTAACTAATCTAATTATAAAGGTGTTGGACGGCGTTAAAGCTTTGAAATAGATTAATTAGACGCGAACAATCTCTGTGTCGATAGACGCGAACAATCTCTGTGTCGATAGACGCGAACAATCTGTGTCGATATAACAATATATGTTAAGCTTTAACAATAATTTTACATTGTACACAAGTAGACGTTTCGACACTTGCCTTTATCAGTACAACAAAACATTTAATAAGTAGAAATGAAATTTTCATAATATATATATAGATATATCTACATATATCCTACCTAAAAAATGAGAAATATTGGATTGAGTTCAAAAACCAGACAGAAACAAAGTCAAGAAGAATGGAAAGGAAGTGACTTGAAGTAAAATGTAAAAGCCCAATCAGGAAAAAGACGTGGCAGTTACGTAAAATTGTGGATTTGGTTTATCCCGTATGGAGTTAACGCACCAAATCTTGTTATTAATTTATTGTCCATGTAGATCCTATCCGGTGTGTTGCTAGTATACAGTATACCAGTAATTGCCATCATGGTTGGTGCTATTGAAATGTTTGGGGACTGGACAGTGAGCCTGTTTATTTATGTTATAGAGGTGTTCACTAAACCAGTCTCCAAGGCGACGACCTGTCTCTCCTAAGTATAATTTACCACACTTTTTACAATCACGTTGCGACTTTTACAGGTAAAGCCATCTTTTATTTTGAATATTTTCAGATGGAAAGTGATCTTATCAACTTTAATCACGTAAGGACATGTGTTACAACGGCTACGGTTACAACTTTTCTTTAATAGCAGGGAGGTGGCTTCTAACTAGCATGTCCCTAAGGCTCTTCCCCCCCCCCCCCCCCGGGAAAGCGAAAAGTGGAGGTTTTCTAAAAATCTCATTGGTGACAGGGTCTGCCATAAGAATTGAGCGGTTTTTTTCAGAACCAGAAAACGAGCCTAAAGGTTATGAAGATGAAAAGTTAAAATAAATTTAAACTTATCACTAGCGCCAGAATGAGCTGCCTTAAAAGGAATTCTGTCTAATTATACCTCTAACTCGAGTGACAGCTGTCTAATTATACCTCTAACTCGAGTGACAGCTGTCTAATCATACCTCTAACTCGAGTGACAGCTGTCTAATTATACCTCTAACTCGAGTGACAGCTGTCTAGTTATACCTCTAACTCGAGTGACAGCTGTCTAATTATACCTCTAACTCGAGTGACAGCTGTCTAGTTATACCTCTAACTCGAGTGACAGCTGTCTAATTATACCTCTAACTCGAGTGACAGCTGTCTAATTATACCACTAACTCGAGTGGCAGCTGCTTCTCAGGATATGACCTGCGTCCGGAAAAAATCCAACATTTCAACGTTTTGTTGTTGTACTGATGAAGGCATGTGCCGAAACGTCTACTTGTGTATTATGTAAAATTATTTTTTAAAGCTTACCATCTATTGTTATATTGACGCAGGTCGTTCGTGTCTAACCAAGGTACTTGACAAAACATGAACTCAAGTAACGCGCATTGAAGAATCCCAATTTTTCGCTACACCCTTTACCTGCATAATACGCCACGGCACACTTTTTATTTCAAACCCATGAACTATTTAAACTATTCTGATGTCCCCAAACACTTTTAAACGGAATATTTTTATTACACCATACTTAAATTGAGACGATTTCATTTTCCAAAAAAAAAATATTACGCACCAAACGCAGTTGCGTTATATAAAAAAATAGCGTAGTTATCTGGAATTATATTTTGCGCGCTAGTGAACTTATTATTGAACCATAATTTATTTCAAACATATATAATTATTTGTAATATACTCTCAATGCCAAATGCGCTGAATAGGAAGAATCCAGTAGCAGTCCACAATTTACACCAGAAGCGTAATATATATATATATATATATATATATATATATATATATATATATATATAAGATATCACATTTATTTATAGAAAACAAAATGTTGTAACCGATATTTTAGGTATTATTATTGTATTCTAATGTTATAAATGATTTATTGAAGATGACATAAATATCTATTCAGCTTGCAGCGTTGGCTGTGCCCAGAATGGCACATGTGATCCTTTAACTGGAAAATGCACCCATGGCTGTCTGCCTAACCACTATGCACCAAAGTGCATCGGTAAGATGTGCGTGTGTCTGTGCGTGTGTCTGTGTGTGTTGCCTTTTTTTTCTTTTCTTTACCTTTTTTTTAAAGGTGTGGGGGCTGGGGGCCATCCTTAAACGAAATCACGCGTCTAACTAACGCACATATTCTGGCGAGGGTCTGAGATTCCTCTCTTATGACCCCGGCTAGTACATTGGCTAACAGGTTCATCCGTTGAGCTGAGCCATATAACATTCTTCTCACGTTGGACTCTGCCGCCGCCCTGGTCCTCCCCGAAACGTCTAGGGAGGGACATTCGGTTAACAGATGCGCTAGTGTATCTGCGACCAGGCAGCAATGCCGGCAGGTAGGGTCCCTGTTATGATCTAGCCTGTTGAAATATGTGCCGATGGGACAGTGCTCAGATCGCATCTGTGTCACTAGACTCTGCTCCCTGGGTCCTAACCCCATCCATCGGTCTTGTCTGCTAGGAGTCGGCAAGTTAGCGTTTGCACCTCAAATCGTCAAGTGCCAAACAGTTTTTACTTCCTAGACATGCTACAGGTACATCTGGTTGAGGCTGGGCAGTCCCGGTTTTCGCCAGAGTGTCTGCTTATCATTGCCCCTGGAATCCATTGCACTGCTACATTTCCTCCGATCTTTCCTACGTCATCACTGGTGGCGCCAACTAAGTGGGTGGTACCCGCTCCCCGACCCAAGATCTCAAAAGCAGTCCGAGTAGAATACGACGTCGAGTTCCACAAGCTCCCATCTCTGCAGAGTGGCGCACACTTTCTAGGGCCCTGTGTATAGTGCCAGCTCCGCATCAAATTTGATGCTGTAGTCCCACAGAGCTCTGAAAGTTCCTGGTTTGGTGGCCCTCCAATTGGGTAGAGGAGGAGCGCACCATAACCTGCATTTCTTTCTCTAATGTTGGCAGAGCCGTCCGTGAAAGCCGTCCACATTGGTGTTGACTTAGCAACCCTTCTTTTCATTGATGGATTCAAAGATTTTCCAACTTTCCTTTGATTAGTTAAATTTCAAATTATTTCATTACGATGGGTGCAAAGCGGAATATCGAAGGCATAAAAACAAATGACTAAATCCGTAGAAGCTAGAGGAACCAGAAGAAGGCTTAAATTAGGTTTAGAATGGTCAAATGTTGAAGCAAAATGGCATCCTTATCTTCCAGGGGGTCATTAAGATTAGATATTTTATTTACTATATGAACAAAATTATTGCATGTTCATTCACAAAATCTTGACGTTTGGTTTACATAATAAATGATAACTTTTTAAATTATCAACCAATTTAACATTTTGCTTGATGCTATATTACGGCATTGTCGATGTCATGAACTAAGCATAGTGCCCTATTTTAACAAGTGCACATTTCACAGTCCCTGAAAGCTTGATTTTAAAACGTCAAAATCATAAATACTTTTGGTATGCTGTGATACAAAAAATATTCGATAAATTACAATGTTCATAGTTCAGGCCATAGCTAATCCATTTTTCTTTATGGTTAAAAAAAAAGTACGATAAATTTGAGCTTAAAACAATCTGACATTCCAATTTTCCAGCATTCCATTTATTTCATTTTTTTTTTAAAAATTGTAAACAATTATGTTGCACATTTTATGGTTATTATATGTGTTGTTATAGTAGAATGACTATTCATCTAGGCTTCAATGAGAATTTGACACTTGTAAGTTAAATTTTAAAAAATTGGGGGGTGGGGGAATTTTTTAGTAGTCTACCTATGTTCTGGGTGTAACCCACCCCCCCCCCCTCCCCCATTTAACTGTAGCAGTTTTTTACAATTTTTTCAAAGAGGTTATACAGTTAAACCGGGATAACGCAAACTCTTGGGACCGAAGCCAATAGTACCGTTATTTGTAGGGATGTGCTATTGGCAGCGCTGGTGCTATTGACAGGCTCAGCCAGTGTAATCAAAATAATTTTGTGCCGGGGCGAGTTAGCACACGTGCCAGGGGCGGCGCCTTTAACGGGTTTTTTTTTTTTTAATTTCCAAATTTCACTGGATTCCTTTCAAATGTGTTGTCCTTTATTTTTTATTATTATTATTTATTTTTTTTGGTTAAGATGTAAACTTGGGATATATGTGTGCTTCAAATCTGTAGAAGCTATTTAGTATATGCGCATACATTAAGTTTGCTTACAACAATTCATATTGCTTTTTTTTTTCCTTGTTGACTTTTTTTTAAAACTCAAGTGTTCTGTGTCATTATTTTAGCTTGTGGCCCTGGATGCGCTAGCGATGGCTCCTGTGATGCCACTCAATTAAACTCGTGTCCTGTGTTATTATTTTTAGCTTGTAGCCCTGGATGCGCTAGCGATGGCTCCTGTGATGCCACTCAATTAAACTCGTGTCCTGTGTCATTAATTTAGCTTGTAGCCCCGGATGCGCTAGCGATGGCTCCTGTGATGCCACTCAATTAAACTCGTGTCCTGTGTCATTAATTTAGCTTGTAGCCATGGATGCGCTAGCGATGGCTCCTGTGATGCCACTCAATTAAACTCGTGTCCTGTGTCATTAATTTAGCTTGTAGCCCCGGATGCGCTAGCGATGGCTCCTGTGATGCCACTCAATTAAACTCGTGTCCTGTGTTATTATTTTTAGCTTATAGCCCTGGATGCGCTAGCGATGGCTCCTGTGATGCCACTCAATTAAACTCGTGTCCTGTGTCATTAATTTAGCTTGTAGCCCCGGATGCGCTAGCGATGGCTCCTGTGATGCCACTCAATTAAACTCGTGTCCTGTGTCATTAATTTAGCTTGTAGCCATGGATGCGCTAGCGATGGCTGCTGTGATGCCACTCAATTAAACTCGTGTCCTGTGTTATTATTTTTAGCTTGTAGCCCTGGATGCGCTAGCGATGGCTCCTGTGATGCCACTCAATTAAACTCGTGTCCTGTGTTATTATTTTTAGCTTATAGCCCTGGATGCGCTAGCGATGGCTCCTGTGATGCCACTCAATTAAACTCGTGTCCTGTGTCATTAATTTAGCTTGTAGCCCCGGATGCGCTAGCGATGGCTCCTGTGATGCCACTCAATTAAACTCGTGTCCTGTGTTATTATTTTTAGCTTATAGCCCTGGATGCGCTAGCGATGGCTCCTGTGATGCCACTCAATTAAACTCGTGTCCTGTGTCATTAATTTAGCTTGTAGCCCCGGATGCGCTAGCGATGGCTCCTGTGATGCCACTCAATTAAACTCGTGTCCTGTGTCATTAATTTAGCTTGTAGCCATGGATGCGCTAGCGATGGCTCCAGTGATGCCACTCAATTAAACTCGTGTCCTGTGTTATTATTTTTAGCTTGTAGCCCTGGATGCGCTAGCGATGGCTCCTGTGATGCCACTCAATTAAACTCGTGTCCTGTGTCATTAATTTAGCTTGTAGCCATGGATGCGCTAGCGATGGCTCCTGTGATGCCACTCAATTAAACTCGTGTCCTGTGTCATTAATTTAGCTTGTAGCCATGGATGCGCTAGCGATGGCTCCTGTGATGCCACTCAATTAAACTCGTGTCCTGTGTCATTAATTTAGCTTGTAGCCCTGGATGCGCTAGCGATGGCTCATGTGATGCCACTCAATTAAACTCGTGTCCTGTGTCATTATTTTAGCTTGTAGCCCTGGATGTGCTGGCGATGGCTCCTGTAATGTCACTCAAGGAACGTGTACCCATGGCTGCAAACCAGACTACTTTGGCAAAAAGTGTTACCGTGAGTTTCTTTATGACACGTTTCCTACTACAACACCGATTAGGTTGATGGTGCTTATACATTGTTTGTTTTTTTCAAGTCGACTGATACTCGTCATCAATTTCAAAAAATCACAAAGAAGACACGTGAGATTTACCTTTTCAACTTTCTACACTAGGCTGAACTTTCTACACTATGCTGAACTTTCTACACTAGGCTGAACTTTCTACACTAGGCTGAACTTTCTACACTATGCTGAACTTTCTACACTATGCTGAACTTTCTACACTATGCTGAACTTTCTACACTATGCTGAACTTCCTACACTATGCTGAACTTTCTACACTATGCTGAACTTTCTACACTAGGCTGAACTTTCTACACTATGCTGAACTTTCTACACTATGCTGAACTTTCTACACTATGCTGAACTTTCTACACTATGCTGAACTTCCTACACTATGCTGAACTTTCTACACTATGCTGAACTTCCTACACTATGCTGAACTTCCTACACTATGCTGAACTTCCTACACTATGCTGAACTTTTTATAGTGAAACAATTTATTGCAAAGGCCTAATTCTATTACATCCAGGTAATTCTATTACATCCAGGTAATTCTAGTAAATCCAGGTAATTCTATTACATTCGGGTAATTCTAGTACATGCAGTTAATTCTATTACATCTATGTTATCCAGTCAGCTTGTAAAACACATGTTGTCCAGTCAGCTTGTAAAACACATGTTGTCCAGTCAGCTTGTAAAACACATGTTGTCCAGTCAGCTTGTAAAACACATGTTGTCCAGTCAGCTTGTTGTCAAATATTCTTTGGTCCGTAAGAATATACTCGTTGTCTAGGCCTTTCACAACAACTGTCTCTCACTCTTTGATAAGAAAGAACCACACGGTTCCAGGTATACTAACATTTTATTCCAGATGTGATAACAATTCATAGTAGTCCTCTGACATAGCATCAATGTACAAGTAGATATTCCCAGCTTGCACTCCAAAAACACAGCTATATACCGACAATCCATTTTAGAGCGAATCAAAATCCATTAGCTCTCGAAACAAGTTAACTCTCCCAGTCACGATCGTTCGCTCTCCAAGTTCGTGAACATAATAATACAGCCCCGCTCTCGAACATAATAGTCCCTCGAGCATAACAGTAAACCCCCTTTTTATAGCTGAAACATCTCACAAGTCATTCACCCATCCGTGACATGACAATCGTTCACCTCGCTCACATACCTCATTTCTCCCAAATCAACACACACACTCTGATTTCATGACCTTGACACTTGTCAAACACTCGTTGTCCAGTCAGCTTGTCAAACACATATTGTCCAGTCCATTTGTCAAACACTCGTTGTCCAGTCACCTTGTCAAACACATATTGTCCAGTCCACTTGTCAAACACTCGTTGTCCAGTCAGCTTGTCAAACACATATTGTCCAGTCCACTTGTCAAACACTCGTTGTCCAGTCAGCTTGTCAAACACATATTGTCCAGTCCACTTGTCAAACACTCGTTGTCCAGTCAGCTTGTCAAACACATATTATCCACTCAGCTTGCAGTGTCGGTTGTGCCGGAGATGGGACCTGTGACCCATCGTCCCGAGAGTGTACTCATGGCTGCCGTCCCAATTTCTTTGGCAAAGTTTGTACAAGTAAGTTTCTAGTATGTCCCAATTTCTTTAAAAAGGGGGCTATATTTCTTGCTGTATTGATCCAACAGCTAAATAACGTTTACAAACAAAACGTATAGTATTCTTTACTTTGATGTAAATTAAAACCGTATTTTCCTTGGTATATCATTTTACATAAATATAAATAAAATATCTCAAGCTAATATAACATATTCTTTTTTGGTTTGAGGCTGTTTGCCTTTGCACCGCATCCATGTCACTTTATCCACTCCACACTGCTGGATCCCCTCCATACTACTGGATCACCTCTATACCACTGGATCACAATTTCACTGCATCACCCCAATACCACTGCATCACCTTCAAACCACTGTATCGCCATCATACCACTGCATCACCTTCAAACCACTTCATTACCTTCAAACCACTTCATCACCTTCATACCACTGCATCACCTTCATACCACTGCATCACCTTCAAACCACTGTATCACCTTCATACCACTGCATACCCTCTTTATCACTACATCACCTCCCTGTCACTGCATCACTTCCATACCACAGCATCACCTCCATACAACTGCATCACCTCTATGTCACTGCATCACCTGCCTCTCACTGCATCACCTCCATACAACTGCATCACCTCTATGTCACTGCATCACCTGCCTCTCACTGCATCACCTCCACACCACTGCATCGCCTCCACACCACTGCATCACCTCCACACCACTGCATCGCCTCCATACCACTGCATCACCTCCATACCACTCAAACCGCCTCCATACAACTGCATCACCTCTATGTCACTGCATCACCTGCCTCTCACTGCATCACCTCCACACCACTGCATCGCCTCCACACCACTGCATCACCTCCATACCACTCAAACCGCCTCCATACCACTGCATCACCTCCATACCACTCAAACCGCCTCCATACCACTGCATCACCTCCATACCACTCAAACCGCCTCCATACCACTGCATCACCTCTATGTCACTGCATCACCTGCCTCTCACTGCATCACCTCCACACCACTGCATCGCCTCCATACCACTGCATCACCTCCATACCACTCAAACCGCCTCCATACAACTGCATCACCTCTATGTCACTGCATCACCTGCCTCTCACTGCATCACCTCCACACCACTGCATCGCCTCCATACCACTGCATCACCTCCATACCACTCAAACCGCCTCCATACAACTGCATCACCTCTATGTCACTGCATCACCTGCCTCTCACTGCATCACCTCCACACCACTGCATCGCCTCCATACCTCTGCACCACCACTATGTCAATGAACCCCCATCATTCACCTGCACCGCCTCCCATAAAACCGATGACAAATTTATTTTCAATTATTCAAAACTAAACTTAACCTATCCTCCAAAACGCGGGGCCCAACTCAGAAATAATGTATTATTTTCCCGTAGCCTGCTCAATGACCTGTACGGACATGAATTGCTCTGATGCTGACGGTCGCTGTACAAAAGGATGCATTCCTGGGTTCCATGGAGACTTTTGCGATTCAGGTTCTGTTCAATTGATGCAAAGACGTCCTTTAAAAAATTGATCATGTTTTTAGAATACATAACGTTGTTTGTTTGTTTGTTTGTTTTACTGAAAAGACATTTTCTTTACTAGCTCTTGTTTAATGTGAGAACAATGGAAATATTTACTTAAACGGTATTGGAAATTGCATTTGTATTACGCCACTACTGATTCCCTTAAACTGGAAATTGCATTTGTATTACGCCACTACTGATTCCCTTAAACTGGAAATTGCATTTGTATTACTCCACTACTGATTCCCTTAAACTGGAAATTGCATTTGTATTACTCCACTACTGATTCCCTTAAACTGGAAATTGCGTTTGTATTACTCCACTACTGATTCCCTTAAACTGGAAATTGCATTTGTATTACTCCACTACTGATTCCCTTAAACTGGAAATTGCGTTTGTATTACTCCACTACTGATTCCCTTAAACTGGAAATTGTGTTTGTATTACTCCACTACTGATTCCCTTAAACTGGAAATTGTATTTGTATTACGTCACTATTGATTCTCTTAAACTGGAAATTGTATTTGTATTACTCCACTACTGATTCCCTTAAACTGGACATTGTGTTTGTATTACTCCACTACTGATTCCCTTAAACTGGAAATTGTGTTTGTATTACGCCACTATTGATTCCCTTAAACTGGACATTGTGTTTGTATTACGCCACTACTGATTCCCTTAAACTGGAAATTGTATTTGTATTACTCCACTACTGATTCCCTTAAACTGGAAATTGTGTTTGTATTACTCCACTACTGATTCCCTTAAACTGGAAATTGTATTTGTATTACTCCACTACTGATTCCCTTAAACTGGAAATTGTATTTGTATTACTCCACTACTGATTCCCTTAAACTGGAAATTGTATTTGTATTACTCCACTACTGATTCCCTTAAACTGGACATTGTGTTTGTATTACGCCACTACTGATTCCCTTAAACTGGACATTGTATTTGTATTACTCCACTACTGATTCCCTTAAACTGGAAATTGTATTTGTATTACTCCACTACTGATTCCCTTAAACTGGACATTGTGTTTGTATTACGCCACTACTGATTCCCTTAAACTGGACATTGTGTTTGTATTACTCCACTACTGATTCTCTTAAACTGGACATTGTGTTTGTATTACTCCACTAATGATTCCCTTAAACTGGAAATTGTATTTGCATTACTCCGCTATCGATTCCCTTAAGCGTCTATGAAGATGGCGGTTTTACCTGTGGCGCTGCTAGAGCGGGCCAAGAACATTTTCTGACACTAAAAAAATAGGACGACTATTCATACAAATTTTAAAAAAGTTCCTACCATGGTGTAATGCCCCTTCCGCAATACCCGTCTCTACGCCACTGCTTACTAACTTTAGATTATTGTAAAAAAAATATCTGCCTTTCTATTTTCAAGAAACAACTTTTCTAAAGTGTTATCAAAACAATAAACTAATGTATACATATTTATATGTATAGATATTGTTGGTCCTTTGTTGTTCTGGGAGGTCATTTACAACGTTACAAATCAACGTGGCCTGCAATAAAGTGAAGCCAGAGGTCATGTCGATACACAGGATCACGTCAATTAAAAAATCACTTCGATAAACAATATCACGTTGATTAAACAAGATTTGGTCGATGAGCAAGATTATGTCGATAAAAAATATCATTTTGATAAACACGATCATTTTGATAAACAAGAGCAAGAACACTTTTAAAAACCTAGACATTTTTAATTAAAGACCTGCAAGGTCTTTAATATATATATATATATATATATTATAACAATTAAAACACTTGAAGCTGAGAGAACTTAAGAGAATAGCATACATTTGGAAGCTAAGAAGCTAAGAAGTAGATGTAATTTAGCAAATATAGCCCAGATGTCATTTAGCTAAGATCATGCAGATGTAATTTAGCTAAGATCATGCAGGTGTCATTTAGCTAAGATCGTGCAGGTGTAATTTAGCTAAGATCGTGCAGGTGTAATTTAGCTAAGATCGTGCAGATGTAATTTAGCTAAGATCATGCAGGTGTAATTTAGCTAAGATCGTGCAGATGTCATTTAGCTACGATCATGCAGGTGTCATTTAGCTTTTTAAACAGTTTTACTAAATTAATAATTTTGAAACCAAAAAAAAAAAAATTAATCTATTAAGCGTCCATATTTTGTTGTTGTTGTTGTTGTTGTTGTAATTACATAACTTCTTAAAGCTCAAGACTTCTCTTCTGTTTCTACAGCGTGCCCGGCGAGCTGCCTAGATGGCAGCTGCTCTTCAAGCAATGGAACCTGTTTGAAAGGATGCAATTCGAATTATTTTGGAGTGAAATGCGAACAACGTAAGGAAATTACCTTTTTTCCTTCACAGATGTTTCATTAACATGGGTAGTTATTTTAAACAAAACTACAACGGATCAATTGCATGTCGAAAAACAAGATCACATCTACAAACAAGATCATGTGAATCAAAAAGATCATATTGATAAAAAAAAGATCATATTGATAAATACGATCACTTATAATTACCTAATTAACTAATGTCCTATAACCGTGAGGCAGAATCTAGACATGCATTAAAGACAATGCAAATAGATAGATAGATATATTATAATACAATTTAAACACCTGAAGCTGAGATAATTTAAGAGTATAGCATGGAAGCTTAGAAGCTAAGATCATGTAGATGTAATTTAGCAAATATCATGCAGACGTAATTCAGATACGTTCTTGCAAATATCATGCACTTTTAAATGAGGCGATGCGAAGCATTTAGACGTCAGCCAGCATTTAGACGTCAGCCAGCATTTAGACGTCAGCCAGCATTTAGACGTCAGCCAGCATTTAGACGTCAGCCAGCATTTAGACGTCAGCCAGCATTTAGACGTCAGCCAGCATTTAGACGTCAGCCAGCATTTAGACGTCAGCCAGCACTTCTCGTAACGAGGTGCCAGTAGTCCCCACTCACTTCTGGTACCCGGGTGCCAATAGTCACCACTCACTTCTGGTACCCGAATGCCAATAGTCACCACTCCCTTCTGGTACCCGGGTGCCAATAGTCACCACTCACTTCTGGTACCCGGGTGCCAATAGTCACCACTCACTTCTGGTAACCAGGTGTCAATAGTCACCACTCACTTCTGGTACCCGGGTGCCAATAGTCACCACTCACTTATGGTACCCGGGTGCCAATAGTCACCACTCACTTCTCGTAACGGGGTGCCAATAGTCCCCACTCACTTCTGGTACTCGTGTGCCAATAGTCACCACTCACTTCTGGTACCCGGGTGCCAATAGTCACACTCACTCTGGTACCCGGGTGCCAATAGTCACCACTCACTTCTGGTACCCGAATGCCAATAGTCACCACTCAATTCTCGTACCCGGGTGCCAATAGTCCCCACTCACTTCTGGTACCCGGGTGCCAATAGTCACTGCTCACTTCTGGTACCCGGGTGCCAATAGTCACCGCTCACTTCTGGTACCCGGGTGCCAAGAGTCACCGCTCACTTCTGGTACCCGGGTGCCAATAGGTGCAGCTACTTTTATTGCTCACAGTTATTTCTTTCAAATGGGTTTCTATATGTGAACAAAACTGCATCTGTTTCTGTTTGAACTGCAGTTTTTTGTTATGATGAGGTGGGTTGTTGTTGTTTGTTGTTTTGTTGTTGTTGTTGTTTTTTTGTATATTTTGTTGTATTGAAAATAATATTTTACAATGGTTATGTGTATTTGAAATGAAATATTGACACATAAAATGCAATTCTTAATTTTAGAGTATTCCAAACAAAAGTATTTTATAAAATAAATATAGCTAAACATAACACTCTCCTACTTACGAGCATCTTCTAGTTTCAGTTTGACAATAATATGTAAAACTGCATAACTCATAAAAAAATAATTTTTTTTTCATTTCCTTTAGCGTGCCCCACGGGCTGTAAGGGGTCTACGTGTACCAGTGGCGATGGACATTGCACGCAAGGTTGTGGACCTGGGATCTTCGGACCCAGATGCGATTCAAGTAAAACAATATCACTGAACTTATTTTTTTTATGAATACACTATTAATTATTTGCTTTCATATAAAACTCAAACATATTTTTCAACTAGAAATAACCCCCCCCACACACACACACACACACACACAAACGAGTGACGTCAGTAATGTGACAAAATATGCATTGAAGTAACGTGCATGATACCATCGCGTTGTTATATGTACACCAATGGTATATGTACACCAATGTTATCTGTACACCAATGTTATATGTACACCAATGTTATATGTACACCAATGTTATATGTACACCAATGTTACATGTACACCAATGTTATATGTACACCAATGTTATAACGTACACCAATGTTATACGTACACCAATGTTATAACGTACACCAATGTTACATATACACAAATGTTATACATACACAAATGTTATTTATACACCAATGTTATTTCATTGTGTCTCTTTGAATATTTCAATTAGCTGGAAAAGGGGGGGGGGGGGGATTAAGTCACTAATGCTTAAATTGCTTAATCATGAGAATAGAAAAACCACGATGTAGTAAGAGATGTTCACTTTGCCGATAACCTTAATGTATATTAAAGTTGTTATGTCCTCGGAGTATACACTGGCAGTGTGCGTAGAGAAAAAATGATGATATACATGAAGAATACAGTGGTAATGCATATGAAGAATACAGTTGTAATGTCCATGTAAATACAGTGGTGATGTTTATGAAGAATACAGTGGTAATGTACATGAAGAATATATTGTTAATGTCGATGAAGAATACAGTGGTAATGCATATGAAGAATACAGTTGTAATGTCCATGTAAATACAGTGTTAATGTCGATGAAGGATACAGTGGTAATGTACATGAAGAATACAGTGGTAATGTACATAAAGAATACAGTGGTAATGTCCATGAGGAATACAGTGGTAATGTCCATGAAGAATACAAGGGTAATATCCACGAAGAATACAGCGGTAACATACACGAAGAGCGCATTGGTAATGTACATGGCCAATGCTGGAGTAATGTTCTTTAAGAAAACTCATGAACACTTGGTTCCGTACCCTCAACAACATAGGCACTAGTAATACATGTTCACGGTTCTGTGCTAGGTGGCAACACTCGAAATGCCATTTAGAATATTACAAAATGTGACCAGAGTTCGTCAGAGGTTCGTGTTCGCCCAACATCATGATTTGATCCAAAGAGAAGACAACATCGTCCATACTAGTCGTCAATCTCCTTAATAGGTGATTATATTGAATCTATGGGATAAAAGTGGAATTGGTAACAGTGGCGTGTCTAGGGTAGGAGGCGGCCAAGGCTGGCAACCTTTTTTGTCGCCTCTTACATGTAAACCATTTCTGCAGTTAGCCTACAATGCCGACCATCCATAAAAAAATAAGTGTTGCCTGTGACCTGCCGTCCCGAATCATCCTTCTCGTGCACCACCGTGTGATACATTGTAGCACTGTGTGATACATTGCACCACCGTGTGATACATTGCAGCACTGTGTGATACACTGCACCACCGTGTGATACATTGCACCACCGTTTGATACATTGTATCACTGTGTGATACATTGCACCACCTTTTGATACATTGTAGCACTGTGTGATACACTGCACCACCGTGTGATACATTGCACCACCGTGTGATACATTGCACCACCTTGTAATACATTGCACCACTGTGTGATACATTGCACCACCGTGTGATACACTGCACCACCGTGTGATACATTGCACCACCTTGTGATACATTGCACCACCGTGTGATACATTGCACCACCTTGTGATACATTGCACCACCTTGTGATGCATTGCACCACCGTGTGATACATTGCACCACCGTGTGATACATTGCACCACCGTGTGATACATTGCACCACCGTGTGATACATTGCACCACCGTGTGATACATTGCACCACCGTGTGATACATTGCACCACCGTGTGATACATTGCACCACCGTGTGATACATTGCACCACCGTGTGATACATTGCACCACCGTGTGATACATTGCACCACCTTGTAATACATTGCACCACCGTGTGATACATTGCACCACCGTGTGATACACTGCACCACCGTGTGATACATTGCACCACCTTGTGATACATTGCACCACCGTGTGATACATTGCACCACCTTGTGATACATTGCACCACCTTGTGATGCATTGCACCACCGTGTGATACATTGCACCACCGTGTGATACATTGCACCACCGTGTGATACATTGCACCACCGTGTGATACATTGCACCACCTTGTGATACATTGCACCACCGTGTGATACATTGCACCACCTTGTGATACATTGCACCACCTTGTGATGCATTGCACCACCGTGTGATACATTGCACCACCGTGTGATACATTGCACCACCGTGTGATACATTGCACCACCGTGTGATACATTGCACCACCTTGTGATACATTGCACCACCTTGTGATGCATTGCACCACCGTGTGATACATTGCACCACCGTGTGATACATTGCACCACCGTGTGATACATTGCACCACCGTGTGATAAACAAGATCACCTATAAATACATAAGTTTCAAGCTAAGGACAACTAATATCCTATAGACGTGAGCCAGCATTTTGACATGTTAATTAAAGACCATTCAGTTATTTAGATAGATTTCAATTTAGACACTTGATGCTGAGATAATTTAAGAGTATGGCATTAATTGTGTACTATTAGAAGCTAAGATCATGTGAATGTAATTTAGATCAGACAATGCAGATGTTATTTAGTTAAGTTCATGCAGATGTAATTTAGCAAAGATCAAGTAAATGTAATTTAGATAAAATAATGCAGATGTTATTCAATTAGGATCATGCAGATGTCATTTTAAAAAGATCGTGCAGATGTAATTAAATTGTATCGATAAAAAAAAATCATGTGCATAACAGAGATCATGTGGATAAATAACATCACTTTGATCGTGTTAACCAAAAAAAAAAACTTATAATAAACAAGATAATACTTATAAACAAGATCTTATTAATAAACAAAATCAAATGTATAAACAAGATCATATTGATAAATAAAATCATATTGATAAACAAGATCATATTGATACACAAGATCATATGGATTTAAAAGATATTATTGAACAACAAAATCATATTATAATTAACACCATAACTCTAAACAAGATCATATGGATAAATAAGATCATATGGATAAACCAGATCATATGGATAAACAAGATCATATGGATAAACAATATCATACGGATAAACAAGATCATATGGATAAACAAGATCATATGGATAAACAAGATCACATATAATTTCCTAAGCTTCAAGCTAAAGAAAACAAATATCGTGTAGACGTCAGCCAGCATTTAGACATTTTAATTAAAGACCATGCATATATATATATATTTATATATAGTATATTACAGTTCAAACAATTGAAGCTGGGATAACGTAAGAGAATAGCATAAATTTTTGGAAGCTTGGTGGCTAAGATCACGCAGATGTAATTTAGTTAAGATCACGCAGATGTAATTTAGCAAAGATCACGTAGATATAATTTAGCTAAGATTACGCAGATGTAATGTAGAAAAATTCATGCAGATGTAATTTAGCGAAGATCACGTAGATATAATTTAGCTAAGAATACGCAGATGTAATTTAGCAAAGATCACGTATATATAATTTAGCTAAGATCACGCAGATGTAATTTAGCAAAGATCACGTAGATATAATTTATTTAAGATCACGCAGATGTAATTTTTCAAAGATGACGTAGATATAATTTAGGTAAGATCATGCAAATGTAATTTAACAAAGATCACGTGGCTATAAATTAGCTAAGATCACACAGATGTAATTTAGCCAAGATCACGTAGATATAATTTAGGTAAGATCACGCAGATGTAATTGGGCTTTAAGACAGCTCAGCTAAAATAATGACGTTAAGACAAACAAGAACAACTGCCACGCACTCCATGCCTGTCTCAGAGCTCAACAACATTTGGTTTGTCTTCTGCCTCTCTAGCATGCTCGGTTAGCTGCCTAAACGGCAACTGCTCTTCAGACACTGGGCACTGCCTGCAAGGATGTAAACCGAATCATTTTGGAGTGAGATGCGATCAACGTATGGACATTTCATTTTTTTTCTTTTTCTTCAGTTATTTCGTTAAAAAAAAAAAAAAATGGGTTCTAACGTGTGAAGAAGACGACTTATTTTGCTACTTATCCAGCAGTGTGTGCTGATGTTGTGTGTGTCCGAGAACCTCGTTATAATTGATGTGTTTTAATTATTGTTACATCTTCATCTTATTTACAACACTTATTTTTTTGTTTAAAAAGTATATATGAAACCTAGGGATAATGTAAAACTAAGCAGAAAAAGCCCGTATTTCTATCTGGATAATCAGGATTATTTTAGCAAATTTGGGCTCGATTTATCCATCCATCCATCTATCCCACCCATCCATTCATCTATCCATTCATCCATCTCTCCATCTATCCATCCATTAATTTATCCATTGATCCATCCATCCATGTATCCATTCATCTATCCATACATTCATCTATCCATTCATTCATCCATCCGTCCAATAATCCATTCATCCACCCATATATCCATCCATATATCCATTCATCTATCCATTCATCCTGTGGTCGTGTGACATGCTAGAATAGTCCTGTGGCTGTGTGACAGGCTACGCAGTCCTGTGGTTGTGTGACAGGCTACGCAGTCCTGTGGTTGTGTGACAGGCTACACAGCCCTGTGGTTGTGTGACAGGCTACACAGTCCTGCGGCTGTGTGACATGCTACACAGTCCTGCGGCTGTGTGACAAGCTACACAGTCCTGCGGCTGTGTGACAGGCTACGCAGTCCTGCGGCTGTGTGACATGCTACACAGTCCTGCGGCTGTGTGACATGCTACGCAGTCCTGTGGCTGTGTGACATGCTGCTTAGTCCTGCGGCTGTGTGACATGCTGCTTAGACCTGTGGCTGTGTGACATGCTGCTTAGACCTGTGGCTGTGTGACATGCTGCTTAGACCTGTGGCTGTGTGACATGCTGCTTAGACCTGTGGCTGTGTGACATGCTGCTTAGACCTGTGGCTGTGTGACATGCTGCTTAGACCTGTGGTTTTGTTAGATGCTGCGCAGTGCTGAGCTTGTGTGTGATTTACAAGGGTCAAGGGTCAAGGGTCGCCAAATATCTATACATGAAATTCTTTTACTTCTTAAACTCTTTGAGTCTCCATTCTAAAATTAAATTAACTTCAATGTCTACAACTCCTAAACTCGGTCAACTGGAAAATTGTTGGTTTTTTTTACTTTTCTTTTAGAATGCCCTAAACACTGCAAGGGCTCGAAGTGCACTGATGATGATGGACTGTGCACAGAAGGCTGTAACCCTGGCTTCTACGGACCTCAATGCAATTCAAGTAAAACAATTTGACTGCGCATAAACAATATTATTAATTATTTGCTTTTAGCTCCAAATTAAAATGTTTTCCCACTAGATACAACCGGCCAAACTGTGACGTCAGCAACGCGACAAAATATCCTACCGTCAACAATATGATACATGCACCAATGTTATATAGGCTCCAACATCTTACATACATCAATTTATGCAAACACCAAAGCAGTGGTAATGTGCGTGGCGAATACTGTGGTAATGTGCGTTGCGAATACTGTGGTAATGTGCGTGGCGAATACAGTGGTAATGTACGTGGCGAATACTGTGGTAATGTGCGTGGCGAATACAGTGGTAATGTACGTGGCGAATACAGTGGTAATGTACATGGTCAATACAGTGGTAATGTACATGGTCAATACAGTGGTAATGTACATGGTGAATACTGTGGTAATGTACATGGCGAATACTGTGGTAACGTGCGTGGCGAATACTGTGGTAATGTGCGTGGCGAATACAGTGGTAATGGGCGTGGCGAATACTGTGGTAATGTGCGTTGCGAATACTGTGGTAATGTGCGTGGCGAATACAGTGGTAATGTCATTTCAGAAAATACATTGGCAATGGGAATACATGGTTCTGTACCATGAACAACATTTGCATTGGGAATACATGGTTATGTGTCATGAACAGCATTGGCATTAGGAATACAGTGTTCTGTACCATGAACAGCATTGTCATTATAAATACAATGAGCTGTACCAGGAACAGCATTGGCATTAGGTGTACAGTATTCTGTACCACGAAGAGCATTGGCTTTAGGAATGCCTGTGCTCTGTTCGGTACCAGAGGGCAAGAATCGCCATACAAATCTCATGTAAATATATATAGTTTCTGGTGTGTCCTGCTTCCTTTTCTCAACAGTCACTCCCTCTGCTCAGCATGTTTTTGCATTAATGGTACGGAGTGGGGAAGATAACATCAAAGAGTGGACGGAGTTAAAACTAGGCGATGCTATGCGTAGTGCAGAGGACAGAGAGGAATGGAGAAGGCTAGTTTTCGTGTCATCTGTGGCGCCCGCAGCGGTCCAAGGACTAAGGGACATGATCATGATGATGATGAATATACAGAGTATTGGGACTTGAGGAAACTGGCCAATGAGAGCAAAGATTGAAACAAGATGGAAGTTGAATAAAATGGCATTACAATCAAGAAGTTTGTATAAGAAGATTGAAGAGAGATTGTTGATGTTTTAAATGAAGTCTTATAGTGTGTTGCCACTTTATCACACAAAGAAGATTACCCAGAAGATAGGAACGAAATTCATATGATACATTCCAAGTGTTTTCGGATTTATTTCGTATTGTGAATGTCGCTGAATGTGGATCATAAAATGTCAGTCACTGTTACTATTTGAACCACGTGACCTCTGCTATCAATTGTAAAGGAATTGTGTAGTGGCACACAGTCATTGCTAGCGATGCAAATCTATGGATGTGACGGGTTGGGTGGGGGGGGGGGGGATGCTTCCTTACTTTTGCTTTTGTCGGTCTTTCGTTTCTAGTGTTGAAGTCAACTGGGAAAACTGATTTTATCACTCGTGTCCCCATGTTTCAGACTGCAGTCTTGGCTGTAAAAATGCAACTTGTGATAGTGACACTGGCTTTTGCACCGGTGGATGCCTATCTGGATATTTAAATTCAAAATGCATAGGTGAGTAGTAGTTGTTGTTGTTGTTGTTGTTGTTGTTGTTGTTGTTGTTGTTGTTGTTGTTGTTGTTGTTGAATATTCAAATAGCGCTTTTTTTTTTTACATCTTTCTTAAATTACACATCATACTTGGAGATTTTAAAAAAATAGAACTTAAAGTTGAGAACCACTGAGTAATATTTTTTTTTTCATTTAAAATCTTCTTTTGTATTAATTGATTCAGAGAGTCGGCGTCCTGGCTCCACAATGTACGACATCCGGCAGCTGTACTTTACTTTGTTCAGTTCACCTGTCAGAGAGTCGACGTCCTGTGTCCACTATGTACGACATCCGGCAGCTGTACTTTACTTTGTTCAGTTCACCTGTCAGAGAGTCGACGTCCTGTGTCCACTATGTACGACATCCGGCAGCTGTACTTTACTTTGTTCAGTTCACCTGTCAGAGAGTCGACGTCCTGTGTCCACTATGTACGACATCTGGCAGCTGTACTTTACTTTGTTCAGTTCACCTGTCAGAGAGTCGACGTCCTGTGTCCACTATGTACGACATCTGGCAGCTGTACTTTACTTTGTTCAGTTCACCTGTCAGAGAGTCGACGTCCTGTGTCCACTATGTACGACATCTGGCAGCTGTACTTTACTTTGTTCAGTTCACCTGTCAGAGAGTCGACGTCCTGTGTCCACTATGTACGACATCTGGCAGCTGTACTTTACTTTGTTCAGTTCACCTGTCAGAGAGTCGACGTCCTGTGTCCACTATGTACGACATCTGGCAGCTGTACTTTACTTTATTCAGTTCACCTGTCAGAGAGTCGGCGTCCTGTGTCCACTATGTACGACATCTGGCAGCTGTACTTTACTTTGTTCAGTTCACCTGTCAGAGAGTCGACGTCCTGTGTCCACTATGTACGACATCTGGCAGCTGTACTTTACTTTGTTCAGTTCACCTGTCAGAGAGTCGACGTCCTGTGTCCACTATGTACGACATCTGGCAGCTGTACTTTACTTTATTCAGTTCACCTGTCAGAGAGTCGGCGTCCTGCCTCCACAATGTACGACATCTGGCAGCTGTTTTTTTTACACCAAAAACTCCAGCTTAAGTATATTCTTAATGTAATGAGCTTTTTTGAAAAAAATATAATACCCTCCCTTCATTTGCACACAACAACTATAAAGAATGATAACAGAACTACAGAGCATTGTACCGACATGAACATAATGCCAGAACTACAGAGCATTGTACCGACATGAACATAATGCCAGAACTACAGAGCATTGTACCGACATGAACATAATGCCAGAACTACAGAGCATTGTACCGACATGAACATAATGCCAGAACTACAGAGCATTGTACCGACATAACCAACATGCCAGTACTACAGAGCATTGTACCGACATGAACATAATGTCAGAACTACAAAGCATTGTACCGACATGACCATAATGCTAGAACTACAGAGCATTGTACCGACATGAACATAATGCCAGAACTACAGAGCATTGTACCGACATGAACATAATGCCAGAACTACAGAGCATTATACCGACATGACCATAATGCTAGAACTACAGAGCATTGTACCGACATGAACATAATGCCATAACTACAGAGCATTGTACCAACATAACCAACATACCAGTACTACAGAGCATTGTACCGACATGAACATAATGTCAGAACTACAGAGCATTGTACCGACATGAACATAATGCCAGAACTACAGAGCATTGTACCGACATAACCAAAATGCCAGTACTACAGAGCATTGTACCGACATGAACATAATGTCAGAACTACAGAGCACTGTACCGACATGACCATAATGCTAGAACTACAGAGCATTGTACCGACATCAACATAATGCCAGAACTACATAGCACTGTACCGACATGAACATAATGCCAGAACTACAGAGCATTGTACCGACATAACCAACATGCCAGTACTACAGAGCATTGTACCGATATGAACATAATGCCAGAACTACAGAGAATTGTACCGACATGAACATAATGCCAGCACTACAGAGCATTGTACCGACATAACCAACATGCCAGTACTACAGAGCATTGTACCGACATAACCATAATGCCAGTACTACAGAGCATTGTACCGACATAACCATAATGCCAGTACTACAGAGCATTGTACAGTCATGACCAGTTCAACTAGAAATAATGCAGATAACATAACAATTTTACATTATTTTACTAAATTTTACACACACAAAATTCTCACATACTCATAAGTCAAATATGTTCTGTTTGTTTTTTAAACATTAATTTCGGTTTTGTCGGTGCATTTTCTGCAAAATCTTCGGACGGCTAATTCACCCACTTCCCGTCATCCTTTCGAGCTGAAACTTGACACAAACACTCGTAGACCAAGAGAGCACATTCTTTCAAATTTTAACCCCTCCCCCCCCCCTTTCCACCCTTAATCCCATAATCTTCATTTTTTTCATTTTTTTTCTATGGGAAGATGAATGAAATATGATAGGTGCGTTGTTGGAGTTGAGATTAATTGTGTAGCTGTAGCTATGTGCTTTGTATTTGAGTCTTAATGTCTTTTGTCTATTGGGCTGTCACGTGCACTCTGAGTGTGCTAAAACCATTGCCATACCAACAATTAGTTGATACATGCACATAAATGAAAAATTGTTGTGTTGTTGTTCTTTTTGGCCTTGAAAACCTATTCAGGATGCAGCACTGGGTGTTCCTTGAATGAGACATGTAATACAGATGCACCAATGTGTCCCATCGGATGCAAACCCAATTACTATGGTCCAAAATGCACGCGTAAGTGTTTCCTCTTTTCCGTTCTTTTAACTACTCGTGAGCTTTTGATAGTTTTCGTTGTCTTGATGGGCCGAATCCCTTGTTACACTGTGACATTAATCCCTTGTTACACTGTGACATTAATCCCTTGTTACACTGTGACATTAACCCCTAGTTACACTGTGACATTAACCCCTTGTTACACTGTGACATTAACCCCTAGTTACACTGTGACATTAACCCCTTTTACACTGTGACATTAACCCCTTGTTACACTGTGACATTAACACCTTTTACACTGTGACTATAACTCCTTGTTACACTGTGACTTTAACCCCTTGTTACACTGAGTCTTTAACCCCTTATTACACTGTGATTTTATCCCATGTTACACTGTGATTTTAACCCCTTGTTACACTGTGACTTTAACCCCTTCTTACACTGTGACATTAACCCCTTGTTACACTGTGACTTTAACCCCTTCTTACACTGTGACTTTAACCCCTTCTTACACTGTGACATTAACCCCTTGTTACACTGTGATTTTAACCCCTTGTTACACTGTGACTTTAACCACTTCTTACACTGTGACATTAACCCCTTGTTACACTGTGACTTTAACCCCTTCTTACACTGTGTCTTTAACCCCTTCTTACACTGTGACATTAACCCCTTGTTACACTGTGACGTTAACCCCTTCTTACACTGTGACGTTAACCCCTTCTTACACTGTGACATTAACCCCTTGTTACACTGTGACTTTAACCCCTTCTTACACTGTGTCTTTAACCCCTTCTTACACTGTGACTTTAACTCCTTGTTACACTGTGACTTTAGCTCCTTGTTACACTGTGACATTAACCCCTTGTTACACTTTAACATTAACCCCTTCTTACACTGTGACATTAACCCCTTGTTACACTGTGACTTTAACCCCTTGTTACACTGTGACTTTAACCCCTTGTTACACTGTGACATTAACCCCTTGTTACACTGTGACTTTAACCCCTTCTTACACTGTGACTTTAACCCCTTGTTACACTGTGACATTAACCACTTTTTACACTGTGACATTAACCCCTAGTTACACTGTGACATTAACCCCTTGTTACACTGGGACATTAACCCCTTGGTGAACAGTGACTTGAATTGTTGGAGAATAAAATAATGGTTACATTTATATCAACTTACAGAAACTTGATTTTGTTTGTTCGTTTGTTTGTTTGTTTGTTTGTTTTTTGGGGGGTTCTATTTAACTTTATTTAATAACTTCATTAAAATCAAAAGCCATTAGATATATATGTGGTTGATAGTAGCAATGCAGTACATGTGCAGGGAGATGTGCAGCAAGACGTACCAATGTTGGGTATGTGGTCATCTTCGTATGCGAAAAACGAAACATAAATTAAGAGCTTAGGGACCCACAAAGGAAACATAGCGAATCTGTAAAGGACATCTCCCGCCAGAGGATTGTGTGCAGGTCTGATGACCCTGTCACGGATTTTAAGAAAGCTACAACACACACGAAAAAATCTGGCGGACATTAAGGGATCTTAAAATTTTTGTCCCTAACGTACAACTGTATAGAAGGCTCTGCATCGGAATATCTTAAAGATCTGATTTCTAAACACGTATCCTTAAAGAATTGGCGCTCTTCAACACAGTCCTAACTGAAAGGTCCTAGTGTGGATGGACACAGAAAAAGAAAAAAGTCACACGCAGTGCGCCCTTTTTGAAGCGATAGCGCCAAAATTATGGAATAGTTTTTCTCAATCTTTGAGGGGAATTGAAAATGATCAAAAATCATTTAAGAAACATTTAAAGACTTTTTTCTTTAAATAGATTTAAGAACATCAGAGCGCCGTGAGCATGCTAAAGTAGCATGGATACAAGCGCTATGCAAGTATTCAATCAATCAATCAAAAGATCTCGACCTATGCACCTGACCTATGGCTGCGATAGATTGATGATCTAGAAATGGCGTTTTACCACAGATGGAGGTCTACGAATGGAGACGAAAAGCCATGGTTCAGGCCGAGTGGAAGGAAGTGGTGCAGACGAAAAGCCATGGGTCGGGCCTAATGGAAGGAAGTGAAGGAGTCGAAAAGCCATGGGTCGGGCCTAATGGAAGGAAGTGAAGGAGTCGAAAAGCCATGGGTCGGGCCTAATGGAAGGAAGTGAAGGAGACGAAAAGCCATGGGTCGTGCCTATTGGAAGGAAGTGAAGGAGTCGAAAAGTCATAAGTCGGGCCTAATGGAAAGAAGTGAAGGAGTCGAAAAGCCATGGGTCGGGCCTAATGGAAGGAAGTGAAGGAGACGGCAGAACCTTACATTTTGGCTGTAGCACTACTGACGATGATGATAGTGTTGCTCTGTATTAATCTGTGATGAGACACACAGACAACCTTAATGTGAACCCCCAAGCATATGCTAGGAGTCAAAATAAACATATCCTAGGAGTCAAAATAAACATAGCCTAGGAGTCAAAATAAACATAGCCTAGGTGTCAAAATAAACATAGCCTAGGTGTCAAAATAAACATAGCCTAGGTGTCAAAATAAACATAGCCTAGGAGTCAAAATAAACATAGCCTAGGTGTCAAAATAAACATAGCCTAGGAGTCAAAATAAACATAGCCTAGGTGTCAAAATAAACATATCCTAGGTGTCAAAATAAACATAGCCTAGGTGTCAAAATAAACATAGCCTAGGTGTCAAAATAAACATATCCTAGGTGTCAAAATAAACATAGCCTAGGTGTCAAAATAAACATAGCCTAGGTGTCAAAATAAACATAGCCTAGGTGTCAAAATAAACATAGCCTAGGTGTCAAAATAAACATAGCCTAGGTGTCAAAATAAACATAGCCTAGGAGTCAAAATAAACATAGCCTAGGTGTCAAAATAAACATATCCTAGGTGTCAAAATAAACATAGCCTAGGAGTCAAAATAAACATAGCCTAGGTGTCAAAATAAACATAGCCTAGGTGTCAAAATAAACATAGCCTAGGAGTCAAAATAAACATATCCTAGGTGTCAAAATAAACATAGCCTAGGTGTCAAAATAAACATAGCCTAGGTGTCAAAATAAACATATCCTAGGTGTCAAAATAAACATAGCCTAGGTGTCAAAATAAACATAGCCTAGGTGTCAAAATAAACATAGCCTAGGTGTCAAAATAAACATAGCCTAGGTGTCAAAATAAACATATCCTAGGTGTCAAAATAAACATAGCCTAGGTGTCAAAATAAACATAGCCTAGGTGTCAAAATAAACATAGCCTAGGTGTAAAAATAAACATAGCCTAGGTGTCAAAAGAAACATAGCCTAGGAGTCAAAATAAACATATCCTAGGTGTCAAAATAAACATATCCTAGGTGTCAAAATAAACATAGCCTAGGTGTCAAAATAAACATAGCCTAGGAGTCAAAATAAACATAGCCTAGGTGTCATAATACACATAGCCTAGGAGTCAAAATAAACATAGCCTAGGTGTCAAAATAAACATAGCCTAGGTGTCAAAATAAACATAGCCTAGGAGTCAAAATAAACATAGCCTAGGTGTCAAAATAAACATAGCCTAGGTGTCAAAATAAACATAGCCTAGGTGTCAAAATAAACATAGCCTAGGAGTCAAAATAAACATAGCCTAGGTGTCATAATACACATAGCCTATGAGTCATAATACGCATAGCTTAGGAGTCATAATACGCCATAAGCAATCTAGCAGGTCATTCTAAAACAGTGTCCCAACCGTCGCCACGCCGTTTTGTTAAGTCATCTCTGACGCCAAAAGTAAGTCTTCAGAATCGGTGGGGGAGGGGGGGGGGGGGGAATGAAGCAAAATATAACACTTTGATTTCTAGCTCCACATCTTTGGGTAGAAATTATTTTGAAACTGAACAAATGTGTGGCTTCGAGGAAAATGTAAACCAGGAGATTATTCGCTGGTTAAACAAAATGTTTATCTTGAAACTTGATGAAAACTTGATGAAAACTTGGTGAAAATGTCCCCAGCCTGCGGTGTTGGTTGTGGTAAAGACGGGACGTGCAATCAAAACACGGGAACCTGTAACCATGGCTGCAAGGAAGGCTACCATGGACGCCTGTGTCGAGGTAATCGGGTTATGTTTCTTTTATGATAATTATTAATGCCGTAGTTGAAGAGAGATGGAAAGCAAAAAGATAATTTTCAAATATTTTTTTTTACCTAAACGATTCGTCCGAACATTGAACAATTCCAATTACTTTTTAGAATTCAATAAATTACCACCACCCACCCCCCACCCCCACCACCCAACCCCACCCCATTTTTTTTGTGTTCTAGTTAATGTTCATTTCCTATATATACCAACTAGATTATTAATTCAAAGACTTTGTCTGCTGTCTACATTTATTTAAAGACTTTGTCTGCTGTCTACATTTATTTAAAGACTTTGTCTGCTGTCTATATTAATTCAAAGACTTTGTCTGCTGTCTATATTAATTTAAAGACTTTGTCTGCTGTCTATATTAATTTAAAGACTTTGTCTTCTGTCTATATTAATTTAAAGACTTTGTCTGCTGTCTATATTCATTTAAAGACTCTGTCTGCTGTCTATATTAATTTAAATACTTGTCTTCTGTCTATATTAATTTAAAGACTTTGTCTGCTGTCTATATTAATTTAAAGACTTTGTCTGCTGTCTATATTCATTTAAAGACTCTGTCTGCTGTCTATATTAATTTAAAGACTTGTCTTCTGTCTGTATTAATTTAAAGACTTTGTCTTCTGTCTGTATCATGACATTATATAAATGCATACATTTCTTCTTCTTGTCAATTTTAGTATTTTTCTATCGTTTTCATCATTTTGGGTATGAGAAAAGAAAAAATATTTATATACATATAAGTATGTCTATTTTCTTCCACCCTAACCCCCGCTATTCTCCCTTTAAAAGTTAAAGATTTTTATTAAAAAAATAAAATATAAAAACATATTAGGCCTATAAAACATTTTTAAATATTATTAAAAAATATATAAAAACAATAAATGTTAAACAATTTAAACACACTTATCAAAAGGACTTTTTAAACTCAAGTACTGAAAGAGCAAATAAGATCATAACTGCTTGGAAGTGTAAGACAGTACTGAAAGAGCAAATAAGATCATAACTGCTTGGAAGTGTAAGACAGTACTGAAAGAGCAAATAAGATCATAACTGCTTGGAAGTGTAAGACAGCACTGAAAAAAGCAAATAAGATCATAACTGCTTGTAAGTGTAAGACAGTACTGAAAGAGCAAATAAGATCATAACTGCTTGGAAGTGTAAGACAGTACTGAAAGAGCAAATAAGATCATAACTGCTTGGAAGTGTAAGACAGCACTGAAAGAGCAAATAATATCATAACTGCTTGGAAGTGTAAGACAGCACTGAAAGAGCAAATAAGATCATAACTGCTTGGAAGTGTAAGACAGTATTTTGAAGTTAAGGGGAAAAAAATAATTAAAATTAAGCGTGTGACCAATAGCATCATCCACTAAGCTGACCCCCCGACACAAAATCTCTAAACAAGATTCCTCGAAAAATAGTCACAGGGTACTGTCTCGAAAGCAGGGGAACACCTTGGAGACTGCCAGTTTGTACAAAGTCTTTGGTTTTCAAAGCCAAAATGAGAAATTTTATTACATTTGAATAATATGTTTTTTATATCCATTAAACGGTCAAAGGTTTTTGGATAATGCGATTCAACCATAATTAACCTTTGCTGACCTTTACTTTATCCTTAATTTAATTATTGTAGTTGAAACAAAAATACTCTCGAAATGGTTGACGATTTTATTTTTTTATGTTTAACCAAAAAAAAACAAAAAAGTTTGTCCAGAGAACTGTCTTCAAGACAAATGCTCCGATGTCACAGGCTATTGCCAGCTTGGATGCAAAGACGGATTTTTTGGCCCACTTTGTGATACAGGTCAAATGTGCAGTTCTTTTCCATTTTTTTTTTCAAAGCTATTTTAGCCACATAAAAAATAAATTTTTCAACATCCATCTGGATTTGGGGGAAAATGGTTCAAGAATTCCACCACTCTACATTTAAAAGTATATACCGTGGTATGTTAGGGCACTCGTTTGTCGAGGCACCACTGTACTAATGATTGCCTCGTATGTTAGGGCACTCGTATGTCGAGGCACCACTGTGCTAATAATTTCCCCGTGTAACCATGATTAGGCTTTGTGATAATGCTGTACTCATAAAATGCACCCACCCCATCAGGGGCGTATTTTGATCGAAAGAAACCTTGGGGCAAAATACCTAACTCGTGACAACCCCCCCCCCCACACACACACACACAGACACACGCATACCAACTGTTATATTAAGTGGGTAACAAAACATTTTACAAAGTAACCCGTCGGGAGGGTCACGCCTAGACACCAAAACATACGCCCCTGAACTCTATCAATATTATAATCTAATGAATCACCCAACTTGCCCCACTCTCCTGAACTGTGTGTTTGTGCGTGCGTGTGTGTGTTTGTATTTTAAGTAGACAGAGGCGTAACTGGGTTTTTGGCGCCCTTGGCTAATTTATTTTTTAAATAATAAAAATTTAAAAATTAGAGATTTAGCAGCGCCCTTTTCAACTGGCGCAGGCCGGCGCCCTTGGCAACTGCCCCAATGCCAAGCCGTTGTTACGCCTCTGTAATAGAATATCTCTCAAAAGTTGCTTTATTGCATGGATTTCTGAATGTCTGCAGAGCGTGGCATAGGCTGCACAGATAACGTTTACAATCACACCACTGGCATATGTCTCAATGGATGCATTCCAGGATTCTTCACCGAGTACTGCAGAAGTAAGTCTTTCTTAAGAAATGTATTTATCTTTTTTTTATGAGCGCCCGGTCTTTTGGAACTATATATGACACTATGGTGATGAGATCACGTTGATGGCCTGGTATATTGGAATTAGCTATGACACTATGATGATGAGATCAAACAGATGGTCTGGTATATTGGAATTATCTATGTCACTATGGTGATAAGATCACGTTGATTGCCTGGTATATTGGAACTATATTTGTCACTATGGCTTCTAGCTTCTTTTTGCCCCTAGGCTTCTAGCTTCTTTCGGCCCCTAGGCATCTAGCTTCTTTGGGTCCCTAGGCTTCCAGCTTCTTTGAGCCCTTAGACTTTTATCTTCTTTGAGCCCCTAGGCTTCTAGCTTCTTTTGGCCCCTAGGCATCTAGCTTCGTTGGGTCCCTAGGCTTCCAGCTTCTTTGGTCCCTTGGCTTTTAGCTTATTTGAGTCCTTAGGCTTCTAGCTTCTTTGGGTTCCTAGGCATCTAGCTTCTTTGGGTTCCTAGGCTTCCAGCTTCTTTGGGCCCCTTGGCTTCTAGTTTCTTTGAGCCCTTAGACTTTTAACTTCTTTGAGCCCCTAGGCGTCTAGCTTCTTTGAGCCCTTAGGCTTCTAGCTTCTTTTCTGCCCTTAGGCATCTAGCTTCTGTGGGTCACTAGGCTTCCAGCTTCTTTGGGCCCCTTTGCTTCTAGTTTCTTTGGGCCCCTTGGCTTCTAGTTTCTTTGGGCCCTTAGGCATTTAGCTTCTTTGAGCCCAAGACCATCTGAAAACAAACATACTCTACAGTTATGTAGTAGTAACCTTAATAATTTCTGTTTAGGGGTCGCCATAACATGAGGAACTGTATTAGAGGGTCGCGGCATTAGGAAGGTTGAGAACCACTGTCTTAAAGAAATCGAAAAATTGATCGTCATCATTTTTTATTGTTGGTTTTTTTCGGTTAGCTTTAAACTTGTAATGATGAAGCATAAGAGATCATAACATAAAATAAACTAACACTATATTTTTTTTTTTATTTAAGATTTTGCGTTATATGGCCTAGATTATTGAATTTATTATTTTAAGAGTTTTTGAAAATGTAAATGAAGAAAAAAAAATATTATTGAAAAAGTATGTTCATGAATAAAAGTTTGAAAACTGTTAAAATATTAGTCAATTTTATTTTATTGAGCTGCCAGCCCTGAGCAATTCAAATATTTTAACAAAGAAAGTCCATGTAATTATTAAACAAAAGTCATATTGTGATTACTATACAAAAGTCATATGTAATTACTATACACAAGTCATATGTAATTACTATACAAAAGTCATACGTATTCTTAAAATCCTCATTAAATTGACAGTTTATGTCAAACATAGTAAAATACACCCATACCTCGCTTTACGGCCTAGATACGTTCCGGAAAAGTTGGCCGTAAAGCGAAAAGCCGTATAATGAATCAATAATTTTGATATAAACCCATACAAATTTAATTGGATCTGTTCCAATTTTTGTTTAAAATAATATAGTCGTTAGTTCATAAATCATTGTATTCTTTTCATTTCCTATACAAATAAAAGTACAAAACATTGTAATAGTAAACAAACACGTCAACTTACTGAGTCACAGGATATGAATAAGGTGGGATAGCACAGGAAATAAGGCAGACTACTAAAGCAGAGCCGCCTAAGGGGAGAAGCTGAAACTAAAGAGAGGATATCCATTGGCCGTATAATGAGACATCGTGGGCCGTAAACCGAAAAAGTGCCATAATTTAAAGTTGGCCGTAAAGCGAAATGCCGTATAAAGAGCGGCCGTATAGCGAGGTACGGGTGTAGTGGGATGAGAACCAACCCTGAAAGAAATGCGCATGCGTAAACTAACCTATTCTAAAACGAGGCTATTTTTAATAGCAGGCCAAATCAGCCAAATTTCATTGTGACCCAAATTTTAAAAAAGTTTTCCTTTCTACCCATTTCATTTTATTCAAATAACTTTATTTTTCAATCGATTCATTATTTATCTTTTACAATAACCAAATTCGTTTCGTTTGGATCCAGTAATCAAGTCGAGCTTTCTGTATGCCATCTCCCCTCTCTCTCTCCCCCCCCCCCCCCCTCCCACACTTGTTTTTTTCAAAGGTTGTCCTCTTACCTGCAACGAACATACGTGTTCTCCGGAGACAGGGCAATGCGATAAAGGATGCACTCCTGGGTCTTTCGGGTTGAGTTGTGACCTTGGTAAATGAGACTGCAGACGATGTTCAGGAAACAAGAGACTTCAATCTGAACAATATGTTCAGATTGATGAACGTTTAGGCTAACTTTCTTTGGTTTTATTTTATAGAAGAAGAAAAAAAATATTTTTTTTTTTTTAATAAGACTTAAATATAAAGTGCTATGATTAAAATGTATCATTTAAATTAATTTATTTGCATTTTAAATAATTTTACATATGTTATTCTCATTTTTATAAGCCCACCAGCTCGGGGGGGGGGGGGGGGGACAAGGGAAAAATGATTCCACGGCCTCATAAATATAATCTTATGTACATTATCATTTTTTCCCAATCAGTTTTCATTCTCCTGGTACACAATGTATGTACACATTTTCAGTTAATTATAACTCAAATGTTTCGGCTGCATTGAGAAGGAGGAATATCTCTGTCGTATATTTTCTCTGTCGTATAATATCTCTGTCGTATAATATCTCTGTCGTATAATATCTCTGTCGTATAATATCTCTGTCGTATAATATTTCTGCCGTATAATATCTCTGTCGTACATTTTCTCGCTGAATTTTTTTTTGCAGCGTGTAGTGAAGGATGTGCTGCCGGTGGTGCGTGCAATCGGACCACGGGAAGATGTGACCAGGGCTGTAAACCAATGTACTTTGGTCCAATGTGCCTGGGTAATGAAACTTTTAATGTTTACTTAGACATTTTTGATTTTTTTTTGTGGAATGATCTGATTTCAATCTACATTGTTTTGTTTTGTTTAACGTCTCCTGACTTTTACACAGTACCCTCCTGAAATGTTAAATAAATGGTTTCGTTCGTTTTTGTTGTTGCTGGTGGTGGTCATATTTTGGTGGTGCATCCCACATTTCTTTAGGTCTGCGCTGGGTGGCTTTTTAAAAAAAAAAAACTAAAATTCTTTGAGCCCAAAGGTTATACCTCCTTTGAGCCCTTGGCTTCTAGCTTCTCGGGGCCCCTAGGCTTCTAGCTTCTTTGGGCCCCTAAGCTTCGAGCTTCTTGGGGTCCCTAAGCTTCGAGCTTCTTGGGGTCCCTAGGCTTCGAGTTTCTTGGGGTCCCTAGGCTTCGAGCTTCTTTGAGCCCCTAAGCTTCGAGCTTCTTGGGGTCCCTAAGCTTCGAGCTTCTTGGGGTCCGTAGGCTTCGAGCTTCTTTGGGCCCCTAAGCTTCGAGCTTCTTGGGGTTCCTAAGATTCGAGCTTCTTGGGGTCCTTAAGCTTCGAGCTTCTTTGGGCCCCTAAGCTTCGAGCTTCTTGGGGTTCCTAAGCTTCGAGCTTCTTGGGGTCCCTAGGCTTCGAGCTTTTTTGGGCCCCTAAGCTTCGAGCTGTTTGGGGTCCCTAAGCTTCGAGCTTCTTGAGGTCCCTAGGCTTCGAGCTTCTGTGGCCCCTAAGCTTCGAACTTCTTGGGGTCCCTAAGCTTCGAGCTTCTTGGGGTCCCTAGGCTTCGAGCTTCTTTGGGCCCCTAAGCTTCGAGCTTCTAGGGGTCCCTCAATTTCGAGCTTCTTGAGGCCCCTAGGCTTCTGGCGTATTTGGGCCCCTAGGCTTCGAGCTTCTTGGTGCCCCTAGGCATCGAGCTTCTTGGGGTCCCTAAGCTTCGAGCTTCTTGGGGTCCCTGGGCTTCGAGCTTCTTGGAGCCCCTAGGCATCGAGCTTCTTGGGGTCCCTAAGCTTCGAGCTTCTTGGGGTCCCTGGGCTTCGAGCTTCTTGGGGTCCCTAGGGTTCGAGCTTATTTGGGCCCCTAGGCTTCGAGCTTCTTGGGGCCCCTAGGCTTCGTGCATCTTGGGGTCCCTAAGCTTCGAGCTTCTTGGGGTCCCTAGGCTTCGAGCTTATTTGTGCCCATAGGCTTCGAGCTTATTTTGGCCCCTAGGTTTCGAGATTCTTGGGGCCCCTAGGCTTCGAGCTTCTTGGGGCCCCTAGGCTTCGAGCTTCTTGGAGCCCCTTTGAAAATATGGAATAGTCGATTACACATCATTGCTAGGGCATAGGTAAAGGTTCTATGGGCCCCTTTTCTTGATGGATCCCTAGGCTTCTTCAGTCTAGTCGGCCTTGTGAATAACACAGACCTGCCCCTATTATCACAACCTGGCTAAGCCACTGGTTGAAATGTGTGATCCATGTTATGGGTAACACGTTAATCGGTTGTCTATAAACAGCTTGCAGTGATGGGTGTGCCGGTAACGGAAGTTGTGAAGACACGGGTTTCTGCGTTAGTGGATGCAAACCCAATTTTCATGGTGGACATTGTTTTGGTAAGTATTTGAAACTTTTGTTTTATACTGTGACATTACAACTTGTAATGTGTCTCTATCACTGCAACTTGTAATGTTTCTGTATCACTTCAACTTGTTATGTTTCTCTATCACTTCAACTTGTTATGTTTCTCTACCACTTCAGCTTGTAGTGTTTCTCTATCACTTCAACTTGTAATGTTTCTCTACCACTTCAACTTGTAATGTTTCTCTACCACTTCAACTTGTAATGTTTCTCTATCCCTTAAACTTGTTATGTTAATCTATCACTTCAACTTGTAATGTTTCTCTATCACTTCAACTTGTTATGTTTCTCTATCACTTCAACTTGTTATGTTTCTCTATCACTTCAACTTGTAATGTTTCTCTACCACTTCAACTTGTAATGTTTCTCTATCACTTCAACTTGTTATGTTTCTCTATCACTTCAACTTGTAATGTTTCTCTATCACTTCAACTTGTAATGTTTCTCTACCACTTCAACTTGTTATGTTTCTCTATCACTTCAGCTTGTAGCGTTGGCTGTGCCAAAAATGGATCTTGTGATACATTAACTGGGAGCTGTAACCATGGCTGCAAGCCTAATTATTATGGGTCAAAGTGCAACCGTAAGTCTACTTGTCTGTACATAGACGATGACATGGTGAACATCCACCCTGCACTCGTTGCTCTCACCCTTGTATGTATATATGTATGTATGTATGGCATCTTTCCGTCGACGAGAGACGATAGATTTATCTTTTCTGGTTGCAGCTCTTGATGTGGCTGGTGAGAGCAATCCTCGAGTGGCAGTCTCTTTTGCATGTCCCACACGCGAATGCGGTGGAGCAGTGTTTTCTGGCCTTCCTCTGCTCTGCGCTCTCTTTACAGCTGTTGCCGCCCTGTTTTGCCTTGTTTTGCTCTTCGGCACGTAGTGATCCTTCCTTCACGAAGTCCCGCCATGTGGATCGAGTCTCCACCAGGTCCTCCCAGTTTGATATGTCGATGTTGACGCCTTCATGTCTCTTCTGCATATGTCTATGTATCTGAGACGTGGCCGTCCAACCGAACTTTTCCCTGTCGCCAGCTCGCTGTGTAGAACTGTCCTTGGGTATGCGATCAGGTTGCATTCGCTTGACGTGCCCAAGCCAGCGGAGGCGTCTTTGGATTAATATGGCCGGCACGCTCTTTTCTTCAGTCTAGCCATGACAGTTGCGGCCTTCCCTGTCCTACCACTTATCTCATCCTCCATTGAGAGGGTGCTCGAAATTTTCGATCCCAGATATGTAAGACTGTCAACAGCATCGAGGTCGCAGTCGTCAATGGAGATAGGTGGGGGAGGGAGTCAGCGTCCTGTGCCATAATGTTGGTTTTCTTTAAGCTAATGGTCACGCCAAACTCTTTGCAGGAAGCAGATAAGCTGGATACAAGGCTCTGGTTGCCGTCTGCTGTTTGAGATATTAAGACGGCGTCTCACCCTTGTATGCAGAGTAAACAATAATCTTCTTACCTCATCTAAGAAACATTCCTGGAATTACTTAACAGAATTTAATAGATTCAAATTTCCAACTAATTTATAAAATATATTGTTTTATTTCTTCTTTTTTTAAAAAAACATTATCAGTTACTCTTCTGTTTTGAACTTATAATTTAGCCTGCCTGAGTGGATGTGGCCAGGATGGCTCATGTCAGTTTTCCACTGGAACATGCAACAGTGGCTGCAAGCCGGACCACTACAGCGCCATGTGTATTCGTAAGTGCTCCTTATTTAACTGCACAGTGGCAAACGTCACTAGCAAATTGAAGACCCAGTGCCAAGTGCTAAAAGTTTTGTCAATCTAAACTGTGACCAGTTCAGCCAAGAGTACTGCAGATGTTTGAGTCCCTTAGTTACACAAGACAGCATATGAAAATGATTACATTTTATGGACGTAAAGAATGTTTGAACTTGATTATCTCAAAATGTGCATTTTGCGACTTGAGTACTTTTAGCACTTAGGTCATCAATTTGAAATTCGAATACAACACAAAGGTCATGTGGCTTTTTTATTATGAATTTACTTATGGCATCTTAATCGTAAATCTCCATGGACATTATAGCATTCACCAAAACTGGTCACTGTAGCATTCACCAAAACTGGTCACTTTAGCATTCACCAAAACTGGTCACTGTAGCATTCACCAAAACTGGTCACTGTAGCATTCACCAAAACTGGTCAATGTAGCATTCACAAAAACTCGTCACTGTAGCATTCACCAAAACTGGTCACTTGCATCAAATCACCTATGAAGTGGCACCCCCATTTTCCGACTATACTGTGATTTGTCACAATATCCACATATGGTTTGAATGGGCTTGAAGGGGGGACAGTGCCCCCTTGATGCCCAAAGGTCGGTGCAACATTCCAATTTCACTCCATGGATAAGCGGGCCCACTGCAAGATGGTCATTTAAAGAAAGAAAAGATGTCGAACGATTTACAAAGACTGCTAGAAAATGTTTCAGAGTAATCGTACTTAGGCAGCAAAGTCACAATAGTTGTTGACTGACAGAGTTAATGTACTTAGGCAGCAAAGTCACAATAGTTGTTGACTGTGACAGAGTTAATGTACTTAGGCAGCAAAGTCACAATAGTTGTTGACTGTGACAGAGTTAATGTACTTAGGCCGCAAAGTCACAATAGATGTTGACTGTGACAGAGTTAATGTACTTAGGCAGTAAGGTCACAGCAGATGTTGACCGTGACAACAATATCACTCCAATTTGTCAGCAAAGCACAACCTGCATCGTAAACGCTGTCGGAGTCCTAGACGAACCCAGGTGATGTCAGCATCGACACCAACAACAAAATCTTTGAAGATTTACGTCCTGTGGTTTCTGCTCCAACCTTCAAGGTGATGCATGATCCATAGTTTATCACAGCGGTATCTGGAAATGTGCCCGGCATTCAGAGGATCGACACAACACTTTTTAGTTACAGACCACTAAGAAGAACTAGCTACCTGTTCAGAAGACCATTCAAACATGGCACCTGAAGGATCACACCGGGAGAATGTCAACCCGCTTCACAAGACTAAAATGGGTTGCCTTTGGAGAATGACAACGGGAACTACCATCGGCGACCGTCTGTCAAACAGCAGACTGGGTAAGCCGGCGTATCTACTGGATAAGCCGGCGTATGGACTGGGTAAGCCGGCGTATGGACTGGATAAACCGGCGCATGGACTGGATAAGCCGGCGTATGGTCTGGATAAGCCGGCGTATGGACTGGATAAGCCGGCGTATGGACTGGATAAGCCGGCGTATGGACTGGATAAGCCGGCGTATGGACTGGATAAACCGGAGCATGGACTGAATAAACCGGCGCATGGACTGAATAAACCGGCGCATGGACTGGATAAGCCGGCGCATGAACTAAAATAGATAATATGAACATGCTTTAACTTAGCGAGATACATGAGGGACTGCGTTCAGGTTCAAGCCATGTGAATTATTAAATTTGTGGTTATAGCCGGCTTTCTAATGTCGGCGGCATCTACTAAAGTTAAATGACAAAACATGCATTCAAGTAACGCACTATATAAGATTCTCAATCAGTGCTACCCCGACCCCACACCCCGGCTGATGTGTAACAACATATTTAAATTGAGAAAATATCCTTTTTGAAAAAAATTATTTTAATTTTTAAAAAAATTATGCACCAAAGGCTACTTTCGATATTTGTTAATCTCATTTAGCGCAGTTATCGGGAATTTTATTTACTGAAATCAGTGCCATCGAATGGCGTGGGTTTGACACTGTTAATGTGTAGACAATCCTGTATTAATAGCGTGTATTGTAATGATGTGTATTTAATCGAACATTGTACACAGCTTGCAGCATTGGCTGTGCAGGGGATGGCTCATGTGACCCGTTAACCGGAAGGTGCACCCACGGTTGTCACCCCAAGTATCTTGGCCCAAGCTGCAAAGGTCAATTTAAAGTCTTATATGTTTTGGTTTTCGAATCCTGCTCTGGTGATGTTGTTGTTGTTGTTGTTGTTGTTGTTGTTCTCCAGCGAATTGTGTATAATTAACATTATGCATAATCTTTGTAGGCTGCTCAGTGAATTTGATTATGGACAAAAATATGGTATCCTCTAACCAAGTAGTGCATTCTAATTATTATAATGGACTACGATTAGTCGATTGTTTTGTCACGTGATACGTGTAAAAACAAGTAATACTTCCGGTAGGCTGTCTGCAACACACTAGTAGCTCACAAATTTTTCTTCAAACAACTTTCTTCCTTTAATCATGACTGATTTATAATTATTGTCACATTTAATGAATGTCATTTAAAGAAACGCGTGTATTCAAGAATATTTTGAAAAGTAAAATTTTAATTAACACTGGGGAAGCGCTGATGGAGACAAACATTTTGCTTTAGAATTAATGATAATGGCAATGGCTGACCAGCTGTTTATCTGTTGTTATGTGTTGTTATGTGTAGCAGAAAACCTACTAATGGCTGGTACGTATCACGTGACAAAACAAGGAAGTGACTAATCGTAGTCCATTAGCTTCCTCGAACACCGTATCGACACCGGTCGAAACAATAATTTTTAGTGACGTCATTGCTGCCTAGTTCAAAGTGCACGAGTCACAGCGTGCTTTACGCCATCCTGTGTAAAAAGTGCGTAAAGTATACGTAAAGTATACGTAGGAGAGACAGGTCGTCGCCTTGGAGATCGGTTTAGAGAGCACCTCTATAACATAAATAAACAGGCTCTCTGTCCGGTCCCCAAACATTTCAATAGCACCAACCATGATGGCATTTTAGACATCGCAGTTACTGGTACACTGTATACAAGTAATACACAGGATAGGATCTATATGGAGAATAAATTAATAACACGATTTGGTACGTTGACTCCATACGGGATAAACCAAATCCACAATTTTACGTAACTGCCATGTCTTTTTCCTGATTTGGCTTTTACATTTTTCTTCAAGTTACTTCCTTTCCATTCTTCTTTACTTTGTTTCTGTCTGGTTTTTTCGTCCACTCTTATTTTATCTCTCATTTTTTTAGGAAGGATACTTATATATAATGTAAATTTGATTAATACTTATTTATATGTCTTGTTGTACTGATGAAGGCAAGTGCCGAAACGTTCACTTACGTGTAATGTACAATTATTATTAAAGCTTAATATATATTTTTATATTGACACAGATTGTTCGTGTCTGTTTAATCTATTGATAGTTATGATAATTTTTATACAGTTCAGAGAAGCTCTTTCCACTCCTTAACTAAATATACAACACTGAACTTAGGATGTGTTTGTTATTTTGATTGATGTAAACCACACACACACACACACACACACACACAAACACACACACACACAAATGGTTCATTCAAACGTAACACTTACTTCACACAACCTTTCAAGGCCGCACGCCACCACGCGCAACGAAAATGGTTTCACCATGATATGCTATGATATAAACATTTATGGTCTATATTCACGTGCCTCGTAATATAGATAGATGGATGGATGGATCGATGGATCGATGGGTGGTTGAACGGATGGACGGACAGACATTCATCCATCCACTCATGGATAAGGATATGGATTTGGATATAGATTTGAATTGAGATTTGGATAGAGGTATAGATAAAGAAACCAAATAGGCAAATTGAATTTTTAATTTGCGACCTGTATAGTACAAAGGATATCACGTTGCAGAGAAGAACCTATAATAGGTGGAACACATTATTGTTGCAAAGGCCACACACACACACACACACACTCACACCTTTCTTTACATTTTTAAACATAACTACATTTCCTTCCTCAAGAGTCTCAAGTCACCACACACACACATAACTACATTACCTACCTTGAGAGTCTAAATGACCTCCATCCCCTAATGTTAAAAGTAGTTCATGATAGAACTTTATTTTATCTTTGTATTTATTTTCTTATTGGTTCGTCCTAACCAAAACAACAACAAAAAACCAAGTCAAACTACAATCAATTTTGCTTTTGATGGAACCCAAATATATTCTATTGATGGCCAAAAACAAAATTGCAATCAATTTCAAAACAAGCATCAAATTTTAAATCAAATTAGCCAATTGATTGGAAATCTGCATAACTCTGAACATATTTGTTCGTTTTATTTAAGCGTGCTCAATCACCTGCTTGGATTATAAGTGCTCATCAAATGGTCAGTGTGAGAACGGCTGCATCGCAGGGTTCTATGGAAAACAATCATGCTATTCAGGTAACAAAGACAAAATTCTACAAAGAAGTCAAAAAGGAAACATTCATGAGTTGTAGGAAATGTATAATAATAATTCCCAACTGGATGGTGTCCACCCCGCTCAAGAAAGGTAATACAGTTTCTTACCTCAGAGTCTAAATGCACCCCCCCCTTTTTTTTTTACACACACATAAAATTACACTTCATTTAAAAAGCTTTGTACGGCTACACCTCCCTCCAATAAAGCTTTAGCAGTATTTAAAAAAATGACAAAATTATTCTTCCCAATTTGTACACAGCGTCACATTTATGTTGCAACCGGTTCTGTGTGCCGTGCTGTGTGCCGACTTGGGGTTTCTCGACTAAGCATTGGTGGATATCTGGAATTATTATTTTAGATTATTTTGGACGCGCAACTTAGTTGATTTAACCCAGCTAGTTATAAATAACATTTTAGCCAAAACAAATCATCTTCCCTGGGTCTCAATGCAGTGGTGGGGGGGGGGGGGGGACTTCACAATTTGATGTGGTATTAGTATCGTATTTTTATTGGTCAGCTATTTGGTCCCCCTGGCGTATAAGGACAGTGTTCATGCTGATAAGATTAGATTATCGTTTGGGACTAATCTAATTTTGAAAATAACAACGTATTCTCAGGATATTTTTCTCAAAACATTAAGTTAGATACTTGTGTTACATTATTTTGGTCAGGCTCGTCTTTTCTTTCTTTCTGTTGGAGTTCGTGTATGGCGCTCATCTCCATGCTATGATAGCATGCTCACGGCGCCCCGATGTTGGATGTTCGAGGGGGTCTCACTGCTGCCTGTTAGGCGCGCGTGAACTCCATCTCCCCATCTCCGGGTTTGAATTCGGAGCTGTCTTCTCTTAGATGAGTTGCCGTCCAAGGTTGGGGAGTCCCATCCACCCGGGGTGCTGGTGGTGTTTTTCTTGCTTGACTGGGCTTTGGCGGGGATTGAACTCCTGACCATTAGGTTGAGATTTGCTCGGTTCAGACCACTCGTCCATCCCCCCCCCCCTCCCCGAGTATTGGAAGCCAAACCCTCTCCACACAGGAGCATGGTCGATTCAGCATCACATTACCATATGTCTTAAACTCGAGAGTTCATAACGAATAGTATATATGCTCTTTTCTTTTGCTGTTGATATTGTATGCTCTTTTCTTCTGCTTTTGATATCGTATGCTCTGTTCTTCTGCTGTTGATATAGTATTCTCTTTTTTCCTGCTGTTCATATAGTATGCTCTTCATATAGTATGCTCTTTTCTCCGGCTGTTGATATAGTATGCTATTTTCTCCTGATGTTGATATAGTATGCTCTTTTTTCTGATGTTGATATAGTATGCTCTTTTTTCTGATGTTGATATAGTATGCTCTTTTTTCTGGTGTTGATATAGTATGCTCTTTTATCTGTTGTTGATATATTATGCTCTTTTCTTCTGTTGTTGAAATAGTATGCTCTTTTCTTCTGTTTTTGATATAGTATGTTCTGCAAACTGCAAGAATGGCACGTGTGCTGCAGGCAATGGAACGTGCTTGCTTGGATGTAAAAGAAATGCATTTGGACCAACATGCGACCAAGGTAAACCATCATAGTTTTGACCAACATGCGACCAAGGTAAACCATCATAGCTTTGACCAACATGCGACCAAGGTAAACCATCATAGTTTGACTCACATTTAAGCCCTACTTGGTCAAGTAAAACAGTTTTTTTTTAAAGAAATTTGTGTCAACATCGCGTCTCCTTCGTTCAGTGAGGTATGGATAGAGGCGCTCACAAAAGATGTTTTGGATTGTGGGGATTTAAAAATGAAATGGTAATACTTCTTTCCTCGATTTGACACAGATTAAAACTTTAATACTCAGTAGTAGCAAGTATGAATTCCACAGATTAAAACTTTAATACTCAGTAGTAGCAAGTATGAAATATGTATACTTTTCAGTGCATTTAAACTCGCTTTGGTAGAAAACACTTTGTTTTTAAGTTTTTAAAATATTTTTCATTCAAACCTATGGCTCTGTTGGCCCGACTCTTGCTGTCTTACAATTAAATAATGGCCCGTGTTGGACCAACTCTTGCTGTCTTACAATTAAATAATGGCTCTGTTGGCCCGACTCTTGCTGTCTTACAATTAAATAATGGCCCGTGTTGGACCAACTCTTGCCGTCTAACATTTTAATAATGGCTCTGTTGGCCCCACTCTTGCAGTCTTACATTTAAATAATGGCCCTGTTGGGCCAACTCTTGCCTTCTAACATTTAAATAATGGCTCCGTTGGCCCCACCATTGTTAAAATATTAACGACTAAAAATTAAAATTTAACATAAAACACACTGTCACTATTAAACTTAAACTATTTCATGTTTAAAAGTGACACCTGTCAGAATACATCCATCACAACAGAAAGCTTAAACATCACTGTCAGAATACATCCATCACAACAGAAAGTTTGAACATCACTGTCAGAATACATCCATCACAGCCGAAATCTTAAATATCACTGTCAGAACACATCCATCACAACAGAAATCTTAAACATCACTGTCAGAATACATCCATCACAACAGAAATCTTAAACATCACTGTCAGAATACATCCATCACAACAGAAATCTTAAACATCACTGTCAGAATACATCCATCACAACAGAAATCTTAAACATCACTGTCAATGTCAGGTTTAATTTGTATGAAAAAAATATAATATAAATGTAATGTGTGATGTCACACAAGATCTCTCTCCTCTCCCCCCTCCCACCCTCCTGTCACAAACTGTCACACTTTCTTAGACCCACCTCCCCTCACCTCCGGAGCGAGACGCGAGTCATAGACGGCGCGGTAAAAGCAGACAATTAAATAAGGATGACGTCTTAACTCATTAAATATTTACCAGCAATTGGTGGTAATATTAATTTATTCCCGATGCTGCTATGAAAATGTATTTCTAAACTCTTTTTAATCAAAAATTCACTTATTGTTTACATTTGTCAAACACTAAAATTTATTTCAACTCACATTTCTCACTCACAACATTTCTTTTATTCACCTAGTGTGTTCTGAGCATTGCCTGAAATCTGAATGCTCTGTAGCCGACGGAACTTGCGAGCAAGGATGCAAACCGGGCTACTTTGGACTCAAGTGTGATAAAAGTAAAGTACATGTATGAGATGCATTTGGGCTATTAACTGCTTGGGTACATCCAGGGTTTCCCAGGGCCGACGTCATTTCGGGCAGCACTGCATTTACTTCGTGCCCTGTGCCATTGATCACGTTTGGGAAGAGGGCTTATAAGTTTACAAAACATAGACGAGTTCGGCTCCGAATGATCTCCAACAGCCAAGTGTTGTTATTTTTGCATATATTAGGTCATTTATATATTGCGATTTGAAAGGAAAAAAAAGGTTTTCCGATAACAGTCTGAGTCCCTGAACACAATCACACCGTGTGTCTCTCAATTTTATATGATCACAGCACCTATCCACATTGACACCGTGTGTCTCTCTCAAGGTTATATTATTACAGCACCTATCCACATTGACACTGTGTCTCTCTCCAGGTTATGTTATTACAGCACCTATCCAACTGAGCCACCGTGCGTCTCTCAAGGTTGTATGATCACAGCACCTATCCACATTTACACCGTACCGTATGTCTCTCAAAGCTATATTATTACAGCACCTATCCGTGTGTCTTGGAAATCTGTATTGTAGTAATGCGATGTTGCTTTCCATAAGTGGTTGAGATGTCACTAATTATCAACGATGTTGTGTATTTTTTTTTTTAATTCTATTTTTTTCTGGGATTGTGTAGAGCGGAAGAAACGCCTGAACACGGAGATTTTGGGCTTTTCAAGGAAAGTGTCTGGGATGTGAAAAGGTTTAATGAGAAGTCGCGTATTGTTTGTTTCCATCGGGAATTCACCGAGACACAATTTTAGTCAGAATAAGGACACACTATGGTGCGGCGCTGAGCGGGGACGTACGGCGCTGCTAATGAAAGCCCATACAGACATGTATCTGCTCTTACAAAAGGATCCGGCCCTGGATGTCGATTTTTTTAGATAGTTCTTATGTTGCCAACTTGGCGCCCATTGAGAGTAAATAACGCCGAGGGCGACGCCTCTGGTAGTTTATATTACAATGCCCCCTATCCACAATGAAACGGTGTGAGCTAGACAATCTTATGGTGTGTCTCTTACATGTGTCATTACAGACCATATTAACAACGACATGGTGTGTCTCTTACATTTGTCATTACGGCCCACATTAACAACGACATGGTGTGTCTATTACATTTTACATTACAGCCCATATTAACAACGACATGGAGTGTCTCTTACATTTGTCATTACAGCCCATATTAACAACGACATGGTGTGTCTCTTACATGTGTCATTACAGCCCATATTAACAATGACATGATGTGTCAAACTGAAATGTCAAGAGTATTAAAATTCCCCGAAATTCTTTGTTGCTGATGGATGTTTACTGACAGCTCATATATTGTATTGCCACCAGAATGCAGTGAAGGCTGCGGTGGAAGTGGATCTTGCAAGCAAGTGGGCGGGAAGTGTATTGATGGCTGCAAAGAGAACTACTATGGACATTCTTGTGTGGGTAAGATACATTTTTTTAATAAAACTATTAAAATACTTAAATATAATAATTTTTAAATTTTTCAATGTCGATAATTGCCATTACCCGGAAGGCGTACATACACTTTTTTCTCTATTCATTTGAATATCTCTTGCTGTTGACTGCACTTGGACCCCGTAAATAATTATTAATATTTTATTTGTTCAATTTACTTTTCATTGATCTTCTGTTTCCCTTGCGGCAGCCTGCAGCAGAGGATGTGCAAGCGATTCTTGTAATGCATTAACATTAGTGTGCCATGGCAGCTGTCTGACAGGAACATTTTTCGACGTCAGCTGTCTAGGTTAGTGACTCGTCAATCACATGAAGATTAAAAAAACAATCATTACTGTCAATTGTGTTCTTATTTTCAAATGTCAATGATGATTTTTGTTTGCCTCGAGCATAAAAAAAAAGATTGTCATTTCGTTGTCAGGGAAACGTCACGACACACTGCGTAATGTCATAACACACTACATGATGTCACACACACACTATGTACCGTCAAAACACACTACGCAATGTCATGGTAACATGTTCATTTTAGACCACTGCTAAAGATGTTCCAGAAGTTGCGTCACCTGATATGATTCCTTAGAACGAACGGAAATTATTCGAAAGTAAACAACATTTTCCCAATCAAGGGAGGGGAGGGTTAAAACAAGGAGTGGCACAGCTCTACACATTTTAACGAGAGACAAATGGTCGTCGCTAAAACTACACATATGCCATAAGACAAACATCGCCACACATTTATTTTGCCTATCCATGCCGTTTTTTGGATGGCCCAAATGTAGCATGGAATCTTGGTTATATTCTGTCTAACAACATGTCTCTCGATAATCATATCGCTCACATTTGTCGCTCTGCATACACCTCTGCATCCGTCAGATCAGCTCCATCCGCCACTACCTCACAGTTAGTGCAACAAAAACCCTAGTCTATGCGCTTGTTCTCTCTCTCTCGTCTCGACTATTGCAACTCTCTTCTATCAGGTTCACCAAAACACTTATAAAAACTACAGAAGGTTCAAAACTCAGCTGCTAAGCTTGTTCTAAAGGCAAAAAAACGTGATCATGTCACACCACTACTTCATTCATTTCATTGGCTCCCTGTACAAGCACGGATTGACTATAAACTCTCTGCCACAACTTTTTCTCGAATTCCTGTCCTTCCTATCTAACCGAACTTCTCTCTGTCTATTCACCCCTTCGACAGCTTCGCTCCTCCGCAGACGCGCGTATTCTTTCTGTCCCCCAGGACTCGCACAAAAACATACGGTGAAAGATCTTTCTCTTTCTGTGCCCCCAAACAATGGAATTCTCTTCCACTGCTCATCCGCAATATACCGACCATCACAGCCTTTAAAACTGCTCTCAAAACACATCTCTTTAAACTCTACTATCCTGACTGATTCCCCCCTCTAGCCGATAAACGATGCTGCTGAGTGCCGTCCATGGCTTGACATGTAAATAGTTATGTAATAGTGAATACACGTTTGTTTTGTTTTATTTAATTAATGTATGTTAATGTTTAAGTTCATTATTATTTTTGTTAAATTTTATGTACAGCGTGGTGAGCTTTATTAAACTACTAATGATAATTAAACAATTGTGGAAATGATTGTTTATAGATGGCGCAAATGTAGTGTGTGGAAAATGAATGTATGATTTTGAGGCTCCTGGTTTGAATCGTTTGTTTAATTACTTTCAAAATAATGATAATTTTTTTCTATTTGAACACGTTCCACGCTTTGTAGATTGCACGAACGGATGTCCGCTGAATGACACGTGCAATGCAGATAAGTCAGTTTGCAGAATTGGATGCAAGACAAACTATTATGGTCCAAGATGTTTACGTAAGCGTTCCTTTTTTATTATTATTATTATTAACATGAGGGATAACATGAGGGGTAACGTGGGAGGTAACATAAGGGGTAATGAGGGTAACATGAGGGGTAACGTGGGGGTAACTTGAGGGGTAATGAGAGATGAGGGGTAACATGGGGGGTAAGGTTAGGGGTAACATGAGGGGTAACTTGAGAGGTAACATGAGGGGTAACATGAAGGGTAACGTGAGAGGTAACATAAGGGGTAATGAGGGGTAACATGAGGGCTAACGTGAGGGGTTACATGAGGGGTAACATGAGGGTAACGTGAGAGGTAACGTAAGGGGTAATGAGGGGTAACATGAGGGCTAACGTGACGGGTAACATGAGGGGTAACATGAGGGGTTAAATAAGGGGTAACACGATAGGGTTACTGATCCATCACATTCTTAATCGGTTTATGACGCTAAAATTGTTGACGCAAGCTCTAACGCGGGCAGATGGTGAATGGATGGTAGTGGTCAGCCATCTTCTGTGACGTATGTCTACACAGCTCTGCAAAAGGATGCGGTCAGCCATCCTCAGTGACGTATGTCTACACAGCTCTGCAAAAGGATGTGGTCAGCCGTCCTCAGTGACGTATGTCTACACAGTTCTGCAAAAAGATGTGGTCAGCCATCCTCAGTGATGTATGTCTACACAGCTCTGCAAAAGGATGTCGTCACCCATCCTCAGTGACATATGTCTACACAGCTCTGCAAAAGGATGTGGTCAGCCAACTTCTGTGACGTATGTCTACACAGCTCTGCAAAAGGTTGTGGTCAGCCATCTTCTGTGACGTATGTCTACACAGCTCTGCAAAAGGATGTGGTCAGCCATCCTCTGTGACGTATCTCTACACAGTTCTGCAAAAGGATGTGGTCAGCCATCCTCTGTGACGTATCTCTACACAGTTCTGCAAAAGGATGTGGTCAGCCATCCTCTGTGACGTATGTCTACACAGCTCTGCAAAAGGATGATGTGGTCAGCCATCTTCTGTGACGTATGTCTACACAGCTCTGCAAAAGGATGTGGTCAGCCATCCTCTGTGACGTATCTCTACACAGTTCTGCAAAAGGATGTGGTCAGCCATCTTCTGTGACGTATCTCTACACAGTTCTGCAAAAGGATGTGGTCAGCCATCCTCTGTGACGTATGTCTACACAGCTCTGCAAAAGGATGTGGTCAGCCATCCTCTGTGACGTATCTCTACACAGTTCTGCAAAGGGATATAGCCACCCATGCTCCGTTATGTATCTCTACACAGTTCTGCAAAAGGATGTGATCAGTCATCCTCAGTGACGTATGTCTACACAGCTCTGCAAACGGGTCTAGTCAGCCATCCTCTGACGTATGTCTACACAGTTCTGCAAAGGGATGTGATCAGCCATCCTCAGTGACGTATGTCTACACAGCTCTGCAAACGGGTGTGGTCAGCCATCCTCTGACGTATGTCTACACAGTTCTGCAAAGGGATGTGATCATCCATCCTCAGTGACGTATGTCTACACAGCTCTGCAAACGGGTGTGGTCAGCCATCCTCTGACGTATGTCTACACAGTTCTGCAAAGGGATGTGATCATCCATCCTCAGTGACGTATGTCTACACAGCTCTGCAAACGGGTGTGGTCAGCCATCCTCTGACGTATGTCTACACAGTTCTGCAAAGGGATGTGATCAGCCATCCTCAGTGACGTATGTCTACACAGCTCTGCAAACGGGTGTGGTCAGCCATCACCTGACGTGTCTCCACACTGTTCTATTTCGTCTTATTGGATCTGAGTTTCCCCTCTCAGACTGTTGTTAGCCAGAAATAATCTGGTCACGGTGCTGATTCTTCATCTTTCTTTGATCGCAGTGTCGAGTTCTTAACCATAGTCACCATGTCTCGTTGATAACTCAGTAATAAATCATCGGATATAATCTGATGGAATGGATATCAGATGATATATTGCATAATGTCAGATTGAATAGATAGGACATTTTATATTGGATAAAGCCTGAGCTGCACAGTTGGTTTGAATGTATGTCCATTTTATTTGAATGAATGTCCATTTATTCCAGCGTTGGCTTTAAAAACTGTGCCGCCAGTGACACAATTTATACGACGATAAAACCTCAAAAGATTTTGGCTATTAAATTTTTGTTAAATTGAACACACGTCAAAGAACATTTTAATCCTAAACTTATTTGTTATGAATCCTCCCAGCCTGCAGCGAAGGCTGCGCCCAGGACGGCTCTTGCAATGAAAATACAGGCACCTGTAGCTTTGGCTGTAAACCACGTTTTTCTGGACCTCAGTGCAGAGGTAATCTTTATTGCTTTAAAAAAAAAAAATCCTATATATTGACTTTGTTCCGGGCTGCCTTGGTGGTGGAATGGAAAAAAAATCCTCGGACGGCTAATTGACCCACCTTTCGTCCACCTAATCGAGCTGGACGTTGACACATAGACTCGCTGACGATGACAAAACATCCTATCAAACTTTCAGCCTGACTTCCCAACCCCCCATAAGTCAGTTGGTGTTTTTTTATCTTTTTTCTGTTTTCATTTGGAATATGAAGGAAATATGATTTCCTGAAAACAAAATCCCGATAACTGCGCTGATTGATATTCTTTTTGGTTACCGGAAATTTGATCGAAAGAAATTTCATCGACGGAAAATTGATCGAAGGTAATTTGATCGAACGGAAGTTTGGTCAAATCTTTTTTTCAGTTCAGACGTTAAAATGTTCGTCAAATTTCTTTTTGAACGCACTATAATATATAGTAAAACAAAATAATGCGTTAAAAAAGAAATTTAAAAAAATGGTAAAATAGATCACTGGTTTAAAAGTGAGTGGGTCACTAAAATTGGTTAATAAAGTTTCACAGGCTTGGAAAAATGTGCAGTTTCGACTCTTTTTTTTCGGGGGGAGGGGAGGGGGGCACTAATTAGGATTCTTATAAAGTGCGTTATTTGTATGCTTGTTTTGTTAAATTTTCATTGCTCGATTTTACATTTTATATTTTATGAAGGATTTAAATAAAAAAAAGGGGTTCTAAAGTTTGTTTAAGTAAAGATTTAATACATCAAAACAGAGGTTTCCAAAATGACCTTTATGGATACATATTCACAATTTGTACAATTTACAAAATCAGTTGTTCAAATTCTCGCTAGTTCTCGCGGGCCGGATCAAACGCTTCATTGGACCGTGCGTGGCCCACAGGCCGTAGATTTCCCTCCACTGGTATATAAACTTTAAACATGTTTTCCATCTCTGCATTGTATATATTCTATGAAACGAAAAAAAAATGCTGTCAAGCAAATGAAGCTATTGGTTTCAGTTTATTTATTCGTTCATTGACTTTTGTTTACAGCCTGCTCTGATACCTGTTACGAGACCCAATGTTCAGGTGTTACGGGACACTGCCAGCTTGGATGTGACAAGGGATATTATGGGTTCTATTGCGAGTCAGGTAAAATATATTTCGATTCGTTGTCATAGAAAGGCAGTGGCGTAGTGAGGGGGGTGCAAGGGGGGCATCATGCCCCGGGCGCTACTCACAAAGTGGCGCCAAATGGTATATTTATCTATAATATTGTATGGTTTTCGAATAGGGTGGGCGCTAAAAAGGTATTGGGGGGCGCTGAAAAGGTATTGTGCCCCGGGCGCGAGTTAAGCTCGCTACGCCACTGTAAGAAAGGAAGAGGGTGATCAGTCCCAGCAGGCTTCTTTCCTATAGGGGGCACAATTTTGGTCAAAATCTTTTTTTTTCTTTCTAATTAGTTTGTTGAAAGATTCTTTATTGATTCGCAATAGAAATTTTACTGGGGAAAATGTGGTCTATATTCTTTGTACCTCTTATGTACAGTCCTTATTCATGGAATACTATGAAGAGGGTTGAGTTATTGAAGGGTTGCAAGGGTTTAGTTATTGAGGGATTTAGTTATTGAAGGGTTTAGTTATTAAGGGCTTTAGTTATTGAAGGGTTTAGTTATTGAGGGGTTTAGTTATTGAAGGGTTTAGTTATTGAGGGCTTTAGTTATTGAAGGGTTTAGTTATTGAAGGGTTTAGTTATTGAAGGGTTTAGTTATTGAAGGGTTTAATTATTGAAGGGTTCAGTTATTAAAGGGATGCAAGGGTTTAGTTATTGAAGGGTTCAGTTATTAAAGGGATGCAAGGGTTTAGTTATTGAGGTGTTTAGTTATTGAAGGGTTTAGTTATTGAAGGGTTTAGTTATTGAAGGGTTTAGTTATTGAAGGGTTTAGTTATTGAGGGGTTTAGTTATTGAAGGGTTTAATTATTGAAGGGTTTAGTTATTGAAGGGTTTACTTATTGAAGGGTTTAGTTATTGAAGGGTTTAGTTATTGAGGGGTTTAGTTATTGAGGGGTTTAGTTATTGAAGGGTTTAGTTATTGAAGGGTTTAGTTATTGAAGGGTTTAGTTATTGAAGGGTTTAGTTATTGAGGGGTTTAGTTATTGAAGGGTTTAGTTATTGAGGGGTTTAGTTATTGAAGGGTTTAATTATTGAAGGGTTTAGTTATTGAAGGGTTTACTTATTGAAGGGTTTAGTTATTGAAGGGTTTAGTTATTGAGGGGTTTAGTTATTGAAGGGTTTAGTTATTGAAGGGTTTAATTATTGAAGGGTTTAATTATTGAAGGGTTCAGTTATTGAAGGGTTTAGTTATTGAAGGGTTTAGTTATTGAGGGGTTTAGTTATTGAAGGGTTTAATTATTGAAGGGTTTAATTATTGAAGGGTTTAATTATTGAAGGGTTTAGTTATTGAAGGGTTTAGTTATTGAAGGGTTTAATTATTGAAGGGTTTAATTATTGAAGGGTTTAGTTATTGAGGGGTTTAGTTATTGAAGGGTTTAGTTATTGAAGGGTTTAGTTATTGAAGGGTTTAGTTATTGAAGGGTTTAGTTATTGAAGGTTTAGTTATTGAAGGGTTTACTTATTGAAGGGTTTAGTTATTGAAGGTTTAGTTATTGAAGGGTTTAGTTATTGAAGGGTTCAGTTATTAAAGGGTTTAGTTATTGAGGTGTTTAGTTATTGAAGGGTTTAGTTATTGAGGGGTTTAGTTATTGAGGGGTTTAGTTATTGAAGGGTTTAGTTATTGAGGGGTTTAGTTATTGAAGGGTTTACTTATTGAAGGGTTTAGTTATTGAAGGGTTTAGTTATTGAAGGGTTTAGTTATTGAAGGGTTTAGTTATTGAAGGGTTTAGTTATTGAGGGGTTTAGTTATTGAAGGGTTTAGTTATTGAGGGGTTTAGTTATTGAAGGGTTTAATTATTGAAGGGTTTAGTTATTGAAGGGTTTAGTTATTGAAGGGTTTAGTTATTGAAGGGTTTAGTTATTGAAGGGTTTAGTTATTGAAGGGTTTACTTATTGAAGGGTTTAGTTATTGAAGGGTTTAGTTATTGAGGGGTTTAGTTATTGAAGGGTTTAGTTATTGAAGGGTTTAGTTATTGAAGGGTTTAATTAGTGAAGGGTTCAGTTATTAAATGGATGCAAGGGTTTAGTTATTGAGGTGTTTAGTTATTGAAGGGTTTACTTATTGAAGGGTTTAGTTATTGAAGGGTTTAGTTATTGAAGGGTTTAGTTATTGAAGGGTTTAGTTATTGAAGGGTTTAATTATTGAAGGGTTCAGTTATTGAAGGGTTTAGTTATTGAGGTGTTTAGTTATTGAAGGGTTTACTTATTGAAGGGTTTAGTTATTGAAGGGTTTAGTTATTGAAGGGTTTAGTTATTGAAGGGTTTAGTTATTGAAGGGTTTAGTTATTGAAGGGTTTAGTTATTGAAGGGTTTAGTTATTGAAGGTTTAGTTATTGAAGGGTTTACTTATTGAAGGGTTTAGTTATTGAAGGTTTAGTTATTGAAGGGTTAAGTTATTGAAGGGTTTACTTATTGAAGGGTTTAGTTATTGAAGGGTTTAGTTATTGAAGGGTTTAGTTATTGAAGGGTTTAGTTATTGAATGGTTTACTTAGTTAAGGGATGCAATGGATTAGTTATTCAAGGGTTGCAAGGTTTCTAGTTAATTAAGGGTTGCAATGGTTTAGTTAGTGAAGGGTTTTGTTATTTGAAGGTTGCAAGGGTTTAGTTATTGAAGGGTTGCGAGGTTTTTTTTATTGAAAGGTTGAAAGGGTTTAGTTATAGAATGGTTTATTTATTGAAAGATTGAAAGGGTTTAGTTATAGAATGGTTTATTTATTGAAAGGTTGAAAGGGTTTGGTTATGGAATGGTTTATTTATTGAAAGGTTGAAAGGGTTTAGTTATAGAATGGTTTATTTATTGAAAGGTTGAAAGGGTTTAGTTATGGAATTGTTTATTTATTGAAAGGTTGAAAGGGTTTAGTTATAGAATGGTTTATTTATTGAAAGGTTGAAAGGGTTTAGTTATAGAATGGTTTATTTATTGAAAGGTTGAAAGGGTTTGGTTATGGAATGGTTTATTTATTGAAAGGTTGAAAGGGTTTAGTTATAGAATGGTTTATTTATTGAAAGGTTGAAAGGGTTTAGTTATAGAATGGTTTATTTATTGAAAGGTTGAAGGGGTTTAGTTATAGAATGGTTTATTTATTGAAAGGTTGAAAGGGTTTAGTTATGGAATTATTTATTGAAGGGTTGAAAGGGTTTAGTTATGGAATGGTTTATTTTTTGAAAGGTTGAAAGGGTTTAGTTATAGATTATTTTTTGAAGGGTTGCATTTCAGCATTAGGTCATTTTTCTTATTTACTTTGTTAATGCAGCTATATATACCACAATACTTTTATATAAATGTCTTTATTTCCATTCTACAACAAGGATTCCCAACCTGGGGTTCCTACACACCAAGGGGATGGAAAATGGTTTTTCGGGGGGGGGGGGGGGGTTGAAGAAAGAAAAAGACTGTAAGAGAAAAAATGAGAAAATAGCACTGAAAAAATCGTATAATGTTATATTATATATATTTTAACCATTTTTATTTTGACATTTTCTGTTAAGTCATTTAACATTCTCTCATTTCTAAAGTTATCTTTTGCTTATCAATAAATTTCATCAGAGTTCCATTATTTCCAAATCTTTTGTTGCATTGTAACTGGGTGGGCGAGCTGCCTAAACTGAACCCATCCTAAAAAAAAAAAGGTTTGTGGTCAAAAATCACACAAGCACCCCGCTAGCCCTGGACGGGAACTCATGTAAGAGATGGCAAACTCTGAATTCAATCCCGGATAATGGAGTCCCGTAGGCGGAAAACTCCAGCAACTCCTGTGACGCTACTGGTGCCAAGTTGTATCAACCACGTGTGATGTTCCCTTGGGTTATCCACGTGCATGAAGAGAGGCGATTTGCTGTCAATGGAACCAGCGTATCCTCCTAACAAAGGGAAATCACAGGCCTTGTGATCTCGTCCCGTGAAGTCTGCACCTGCGCCACACTAGTTGGATGTGAGACTAAGAAAAACAATTCTTAAGAGGCGTGGCGCTAATCGAATAATCCATAGCTGTAGAGAGTGTCGAAAAGATTGAAACTAAAGCAATATGTTTCTTTAAATCATTCAAACTTAAATTAAATTCAAAATATGTTGTCCGGTTTGGATCTCGCTTTTTCATCGACTGTTGAGTGGGGAAAAGGAAGTTTAGTTTACAGAGCTCTTGTCTTGGTCTGTAATAATTTACCAGCGCCCCCCCCCCCAGCGGTTACCAAATCTAAATGATCTCTAGTTAACTCATTATTGTCACTAAACGAGTTTATTGGTGGCTGATTCCTACGCTGGAGAAACACTTTAGATGTCTCTTGTTTAAATTGCTATAATCGTAAAATGTTGCCTAGGTTACATATGTATTTATCTATGAGCTGAAAATGCATTAGTACAAAATAATCAAAACACATTTCCATTTTATTTTATCAATAAACGAATCTTACCCGATCTAATTTCCCCAGTTGGGTTGAACTATTTTTAGCTCATGTTATTTTGAAGGATAAAAACTAAATGTTTTCCTCATCAAACAACTTCGACTCAAAACTTTGAACACGCAACCATTTTTTACTGAATCTGGTTTGGCAGCAATGTGTATCAGTGGAAATTGGATCAGTGGAAAGTGGATAGTGCATAAGTAGATCAGTGGATAATGGATCGGTGAATTGTGGATCAGTGTATAGTGGATCACAAATACATCAAGCCAATTTTCAAACTTTATTTCAGCATCCTTCAATTAGTTTTATTTTCTACCTATTTTCTTCGGGGCTATTTACCCACACCTGGGGACGACCCTGGACAAAGTCAAACCCGCTTTATTGTTTAGGGCAAGCCGCGTATATACCTATAGGCCTGACTCAGGGCTACCTTTTGGTCTGACACAGGGCTACCTATGGGTCTGACACATGGCTACCTTTAGGTCTGATTCAGTGCTAACTTTAGGTCTGACACAGGGTTACCTATAGGTCTGACTCAGGGCTACCTTTTGGTCTGACACAGGGCTACATATAATTCTGACACAGGGCTATCTTTAGGTCTGATTCAGTGCTACCTTTAGGCCTCACACAGGGCTACCTATAGGTCTGACTCAGGGCTACCTTTTGGTCTGACACAGTGCTACCTAGGTCTGACACAGGGCTACCTTTAGGTCTGACTCAGGGCTACCTTTTGGTCTGACACAGGGCTACATATAATTCTGACACAGGGCTATCTTTAGGTCTGATTCAGTGCTACCTTTAGGCCTCACACAGGGCTACCTATAGGTCTGACTCAGGGCTACCTTTTGGTCTGACACAGTGCTACCTAGGTCTGACACAGGGCTACCTTTAGGTCTGACTCAGGGCTAACATTAGTTCTGACACATGGCTACATTTAGGTCTGACACAGGGCTACCTATAGGTCTGACTCAGGGCTACCTTTTTGTCTGACACAGGGCTACCTTTAGGTCTGACACAGGGCTACCTATAGGTCTGACACAGGGCTACCTTTAGGTCTGACACAGGGCTACCTTTAAGTCTGACACAGGGCTACCTTTAGGTCTGTCACGGGGCTACCTTTAGGTCTGACTCTGGGATAACTCTTGGTCTGACACAGGGTTACATATATGTCTGATTCAGGGCTACCTTTAGGTCTGACGCAGGGCTACATTTAGGTCTGATTCAGGGCTACCTTTCGGTATGATTTCGAAGTAAACGTTGTCTTGTCACACTGAAATCCCTTTTTTTAAAAAGCAATAATTTGACTTATTCTATAAATTTCTGCAGACGCCAGTGATGGCTGTAAGGACGATACCTACTACCACACCACTGGCCTTTGTGTAGAGGGATGCAAGGAAGGCTACTTTGGTCCCATGTGCAAAGGTACGTTTCTTTTTCTACATGTTATGTAAATTTATCAAGTTTAAAAATTAAAAAAAAAATTGTAAATTCCATCATCGTTTTTTTTTTTCGTTTTTTTTTTTATTTCATGAAAGGGAAATATTGTTTTTCAGTTTTTTCAACCAAGGGTTCTAAACTTTCTATTTTTCATTGGTACACTTTAGCTGTTTCTAAGACTCTTGTTTGAAAATCAGTAGCTCAAGTATCTATTTAAATACGTTTACAAATACGGCGAATCTCCATAGTATATATGCACATTTTTTAAGAAATTTATATCATATGAAAATTCCTATTGACTTTTTATCCTTTCTTTCATTAGGTTGTATTTTTGACAGTGGTTCTTAAACCGTTTTTAAATTTAACTCAAACACACACACAAAAAAGAAGAAAATAAAAGGGGGGGGGTGGTGGGGGAGTGAGGTACCCAGAAAAGTAAAGTAGGTGAATTGTGTCAAGACAATTCAATGAAATGGTCAGAGTTAGGGTCAGGCTTAGGGTCAGGGTTATGGTCAGGGTCATGGTCAGGTTTAGGGTCAGGGTCAGGGTTAGGGTCGGGCTTAGGGTCAGGGTTAGGGTAAGGGTTGAATAGAGTATTGTATCTTTTTCAAATGAATTCACACACAAAAAAAAGATTAAAACTGTCCACATATATTATTATAATTCATAAATTACCATGATGGTCATGGGGGTTTTTGTTGCTTTGTTTGCTGTTAGCTTGTCCTGTCAAGTGCCAAAATGGCTCGTGCTCCCCAGAGACGGGACAGTGTGTTCAAGGCTGCACGCCGGGTTTTTTCGGAGGGGACTGCGATCTCGGTAAGTGAAGTAAAAATTGCCCAACCTCTTAAAACTTTGTGGACATCCGATAATGCGAAACAAACACTTGGCACAGACAGCTAAAATTTAGTGTTTGAGATGATAGCAAGGGAGAAACGGGGGAAGGAGCAATCACATTGCTCTCGCTGCGCTCTCGGGTGCTACATTGCAACTAAATGTTTATATATTTATTTAGACATAGATTTAACTGTTATTTGTTCGCTGAAGTCGACAAGTTCGGTTTGTTCAAAGTTCGCTGAAGTTGACAAGTTCGGTTTGTTCAAAGTTCGCTGAAGTCGGCAAGTTCGATTTGTTCAAAATTCGCTGAAGTCGACAAGTTCGATTTGTTCAAAGTCTTGGTTCAGAGTTGCCAATGCGATAAAATGTCCCAGAACCAACACATACTTTTTAATATATATTTTTTTCAACGGCAGAGCCAAAAGCAATGCCAATATACGTGGTCTTTGTCTGCATTGACAACAAGCCATAAGAACAGATAATCTCTCAGAAAATCTTTAGAAAAAAATCCAGTATGAACAAATAGCCTACCGTGGACAGAATGAACAATCAGCCTACCGTGGACAGTATGAACAATCAGCCTACCGTGGACAGTATGAACAATCAGCCTACAGTGGACAGTATGAACAAATAGCCTATCGTGGACTGAATGAACAATCAGCCTACCGTGGACAGTATGAACAATTAGCCTACCGCGGACAGTATGAACAAATAGCCTATCGTGGACAGAATGAACAATCAGCCTACCGTGGACAGTATGAACAATTAGCCTACAGTGGACAGTATGAACAATCGGCCTACCGTGGACAGTATGAACAATCAGCCTACCGAGGACAGTATGAACAATCAGCCTACCGAGGACAGTATGAACAATCAGCCTACCGTGGACAGTATGAACAATCAGCCTACCGTGGACAGTATGAACAATCAGTCTACCGTGGACAATATGGTTTGTGCCCAGCCTTTTGTAAAGTACCCATATATATGTTGTTAAAAAAAAAAAAAATTCGGTCAGTCCAGTAGACGCCACCATTTACAATGTTATGTTTCAACGTGTCATGACCGTATAATTGTGTCCGTTATAAAGTCGACAGATGTGAGCAATAAGGATATTTAACGGGATTTCAATGGAGGAAATTATTTTATAAAGCATTGTCTTAGCAAAAAAAAAAAAAAAAAAAAAAAAAAAAAGATAATAATGGGGGAGACTGCAATCAGGTTAGCACAAAAGGAAATTAGTAAAACACAGTAAGGTAAAACCTGATCAAAGGAACGCAACAAAACAACGAACGTGTCGGCAGGAAGCCTTCATCAGCGAACAAACAGAAACACGAATAAAATTTAAAAATGTATCAAAAAATATATAATATAGCACTTAGCTCAGAAATAGTATCCAAGAGGGCAGCAAAAGATAAGTGACAGAGAGTGAGTGGGAGAAAGGTTAAATAGGGAAGAGGGAAAGAAAAGAGGAGAAATAAGTCCACTGCGATAGGTCGTGACGTGGAGGGGCGGAGCCAGGTTCAAACAGTGAATAAAGACATGTCTCGATAGATTTTTTAATTTTATTCGTGTTTCTGTTTGTTCGCTGATGAAGGCTTCCTGCCGACACGTTCGTTGTTTTGTTGCGTTCCTTTGATCAGGTTTTACCTTACTGTGTTTTACTAATTTCCTATTGTCTTAGCAGCTACACGTTTGATCAAAATGTGATAAATTCATTCCTCTCTTTGATTCGGATTACAGTAGGGGTTCATTAAGGAGTCATTAGAGGATCGTTAGAAGATCATATCAGTTCTGTGGTCAGGGCTTGTGTCAGTCATCTTTGCGCTCTGGGTAAACAGCTGTGTCCCCAACTTAATAAGAGAGCAGCCAATGCTGTAGCGGTAGCTCTAGTCCAATCAAGATTATAGATTACTGTAACAGTTGTTTGTGGGGGTTTAACTCAAAATCTAATTCAGAAACTCCAGAAGGTACAAAATACTGTAGCACGCATTGTATCGCGTAATAAAAGAAATCTGACCACATCCCCCCCAGTTCTTAGAGATCTCCATTGGCTTCCTGTGAGTGAGCGCATTGACTACAAAATTCTGTCCCTGGCGTATAGCTGTGTGGAAGGCTCTGCACATCTTCAAAAACTGATTTCTAAACAATGAGTGTGGATGGACATGGAAAGAATTCATGCGGATTGCGCTCTTTTGGAGCTATTGTGATTAAACTGTGGAACAGTTTGCCTCAATCTTTTAGGGGAAATTGAAAAAGATAAAAAGTCATTTAAGTTTAAGAAACATTTTAAAACTTTTTTTCTTTTAATAGATTTTAGGACATCAGAGCGCTGTGAGCATGTTAAAATAGCATGGATACAAGCGCTACACAGGCATTCAATCATGATCATTAGGGGGTCATTAGGGGGTCATTGAATGATCGTTAGGGGATCATTAAATAATCATTAGGTTATCATTAAGGGTCATTAGGGGATCATTAAGGGATCATTAGGGGATCATCAAGGGAGCATTGGGGATTATTTAAAGATCATTTACGGGTCATTAGGGGATCATTGGGGGATCAAGAGGGGATCATTAGGGGATCCATTAAAGGATCATTGGGTGATCATTAGAGGGTCATAAGGGGTTCATTTAGGGATCATCAAGGGATCATTAGGGATTATTGAAGGATAATTAGGGGGTCATTAGGGGATATTTAAGGGTCCTTTAGGGATCATTAAGGATCATTAAAGGATCATTAGGGGATCAATAGGGGGTCATTAGGGGATAATTAGGGGGGGTAATGAATGAAATAAATGTGTATAAACTAAATAACCTAATTAGATCTTTAACTGTTTATAAGTAGATCTGTTCCGCTGCCAAGAAGCGTGTGTTTCAGATTGTTTACCGTGCTAGGTCTTTGTGTTTTAGCAAAAAATATCATTTTGGGTAAAACCACCTGGCCGTATTTGACGTCTGCAGCCACCTCACCGGAAGTAGCAAAGTAACCGTTTTTCCTACTGTGTATCCGTTGCCTCGGCAACTAGATATTTTATTTTATTGTAAATTTTTCCCCACACATAATAGCTGAAATTTGTGCTGAGCTTGATCATCTCGGCGTGCCGCCATATAACCCGCCTCCTTCTTCTGGCGTTTGTTCACATTGCCATGTTTTTAAACTTGTGTCAGAACAAGAGGTCAAACGTATTGTCCTAAATTCTAAAACTACGTCATGTTCTCTCGACCCCCCCCATTCCCACTCCATTGTTGGTTCAGTCGTTGGATCAATGGCTCTCAACGATAACCCATATAGTCAATGAGGGCTTGTGTTCTGGCATTGGTCCCGCTCTTTGTAAGACGGCTGTCACCAAACCATTACCTAAGAAGTCTGGTCTTGATCAAAATAATTTTAAAAACTACAGACTTGTATCTAATTTATCATTTTTATCTAAAGGCATTTAAAAGCTAGGTCTTAATCGGATTTGTGCTTACTTGAATGACCACTCTCTTCTCAGTCCTAATCAGTCGGCCTATAGACATTTTCACAGCACAGAGACTGCTCTCTTGAGAGTCAGCAGTGACCTCTTGTTTGCATTGGACAGCAGTAATCTCTCCATCCTGATCCTCTTGGATCTCAGTGCGGCCTTCGAAACGGTTGACCATTAAACCCTTTACAAAACCCTTGAAAATTACTTGTTGATGGCTGTCTCTCCAGTAGTGCTGACTTGGTGTACGGAGTGCCACAGGGGTCCGTTTTGGGTCTCGTCCTATTCACAACGTATACCAGGCCAATTCTCCTCCTGCTCGGGAGGCATGCTGTCGAGAGCCAGTCATTCGTAGAAAACATGCAGCTATACATGCATATTCTTTCTGCTCCCATAACACGCACTCAAGCATATGGTGAACGATCTTTCCCTTTCTGTGCCCTAAAACAATGGAATTCTCTCTCATTACACACCCGCAATATAACGACCATCATAGCATTCAAAACTACCCCCAAAACCCATCTCTTCAAACTGTACTATACCGACTCATTCTCACCCCTTCTGACTGATAAACAACGCTCGATTCTGCTGGGTGCTGTCCATGGCTGGACAAGGGTAGATAGTACTTGGATGGGTGAAGTCAAGCTTTTCACCAATGGTTGTTTTTAAATGTATAATTTTCTGTAAATGCTAATATTTATGTAAAGCACAGTGAGCCTAGCCCTAGGCTGGGGAACTGCAGTGAGCCTAGACCTAGGCTGGGGAACTGCAGTGAGCCTAGACCTAGGCTGGGGAACTGCAGTTAGTCTAGCCCTAGGCTGGGGAACTACAGTGAGCCTAGCCCTAGGCTGGGGTACTACAGTGAGCCTAGCCCTAGGCTGGGGTACTGCAGTGAGCCCTAGGCTGGGGAACTACAGTGAGTCTAGCCATAGGCTGGGGAGCTGCAGTGAGCCTAGCCCTAGGCTGGGGAACTGCAGTGAGCCTAGCCCTAGGCTGGGGAACTACAGTTAGTCTAGCCCTAGGCTGGGGAACTACAGTGAGCCTAGCCCTAGGCTGGGGTACTACAGTGAGCCTAGCCCTAGGCTGGGGTACTGCAGTGAGCCTAGCCCTAGGCTGGGGTACTACAGTGAGCCTAGCCCTAGGCTGGGGTACTGCAGTGAGCCCTAGGCTGGGGAACTACAGTGAGTCTAGCCATAGGCTGGGGAGCTGCAGTGAGCCTAGCCCTAGGCTGGGGAACTGCAGTGAGCCTAGCCCTAGGCTGGGGTACTGCAGTGAGCCTAGCCCTAGGCTGGGGTACTGCAGTGAGCCTAGCCCTAGGCTGGGGTACTACAGTGAGCCCTAGGCTGGGGTACTACAGTGAGCCCTAGGCTGGGGTACTACAGTGAGTCCTAGGCTGGGGTACTGCAGTGAGCCCTAGGCTGGGGTACTGCAGTGAGCCCTAGGCTGGGGTACTGCGCTATATAAAACCCACCTGAAAATGATACAAATGTGTCTCCCAGAGTGTCTTAATTTGTATGACACTTGGACACAATGTATGCGTTAGAGTCTTCAAAATATCTAATTTTTTTAGTCTTGTGCTTCTATTTGACAATCTAAAATAAAAGGTTTAATTTTAAATGAAATTCAGCGTTCTTTGTTTTTTTATTCGTTTTTGTTTTGTTGTTGTTTTGTTTTAAGATGCGACATAATTCTTGGTGACTCTTTTTATTCACTACTAATTTGCCGATGTTTCTGTTGCAGAATGCAGCAATGGTTGTGCTGATAACGGGGCCTGCAGCCAGAACACTGGAGCGTGTGTCAGTGGCTGCAAACCCAAATACTTTGGTGCAACTTGCCTTGGTAATAATAGCAATACCATTCAATCTTAAGTAATAATAATAATGATGATAATAATAAAGTTTATTTGAAAATCACGCTTCATCCCCGAAGGCTCGAAGCGCGGTACAAAGTCAACCACACCAAAAGAGAAATGAAAACAATCTATATCTTACCACACCTAAACACAAAACGCAACACCACAAATGCTACACACGGGCACACCCGTTCAAAGTCCTTCATCAAGTTGGCGCCTGTTGTATATATAATAACTTGTTTTACAGCCCGCCAATCAATGATGGCAGCAATGCGTGATCTTTCACGTCTATTATCGTTACTTGGGAATGTAGTTTTAAAAATAGCGTATTACGAAACAAAATTTGTTTTCGCCAGAGGTTTATCCATTTACATAACCGCTTCTTAGTAAATGATAACTCACGTATAATCACGTAACTGTAAAAATGGATCATACGAAAAATGTTGTGCTTAGGGGTTGTTTAATTGTTTTATGCCAAGAGAATTATATTGATTTATTTATATATTGATTGATTTTAATGTTTTAGCATCCACCAATTTTGAATGAGGCTAAATGGACCGATTCACAAATCATGAAAACTTTATTTTAAAATTAATTAAAGTTTCTTTTTGATAGTATTGTTTGACAAGTGCCCACGCGTAACTTAATCACTGTTACATTATTTCTTTTTTTTTATATTTTTATTTTGCAGCTGCGATGAAAAAAAAAAATTTCAAATATTAACGGTACAAATTTTAACCTGACAATATAAACAAAAAATTGTTGTTGTTTTTTTTAAAGTGTTTGGAGAATTTCTTGAGAGTGCTTTCAGCTAAAATTTACCGCCTGCATTGCTGTCTCTGGGTGTTTCTTCGCCTTTTACTACAAACCTGTTGCCCATTGTGGGTGGCAATGATAGACTATGAAAGACCAGCTTCACCATTCGCAATGACTTGCTGGGTGCTATTAAAGCAGAGCAAATAGAACATAAGTCCTTAGCCTAACATTAGCCTAACTTGTGTGCGCCCATTTGAGCCCAGTCTTGTCTGTCTGACCTAGTTAGGATGTAAGCCAACTTTTGATGTAAATATCTTAATGAAAGTAGATTTTTTTTTTAAATTCTATTTCTTCAACAAACAAAAAACAGTCTATCTTATTTTTAATTTTATTTTTTTTTGAGAAATTTGTTGAAATATTAAACGATTTATTTGTCTAGGCCCGTATACTTAAACTGTTTATTTGGCTAGGCCCGTATACTTAAACTGTTTATTTGGCTAGGCCCGTATACTTAAACTGTTTATTTGGCTAGGCCCGTATACTTAAACTGTTTATTTGGCTAGGCCCGTATACTTAAACTGTTTATTTGTCTAGGCCCGTATACTTAAACTGTTTCTTTGGCTAGGCCCGTATACTTAAACTGGTTATTTTTCTAGGCCCGTATACTTAAACTGTTTATTTGGCTAGGTCCGTATACTTAAACTGGTTATTTGGCTAGGCCCGTATACTTAAACTGTTTATTTTTCTAGGCCCGTATACTTAAACTGTTTATTTGTCTAGGCCCGTATACTTAAACTGTTTATTTGTCTAGGTCCGTATACTTAAACTGGTTATTTGGCTCATGATAGATGCTCATGATATTCGAATTTATCAACATGAACAGCTTGCAGTGCTGGGTGTGCCAAGGCTGGAGATTGTGAAGTGACGGGAGCGTGCGTCAGTGGCTGTAAACCCAAGTATTACGGTCTTCGTTGTGTCGGCAAGTGTTAGCGCCTTAGCTTGATAACCGTCGTGTAGCGTAATAGCAACGTTAAGCTACTCCATCAAGTTTTAAAATATATGTGTGTGTGTGTGTGTGTGACTGCGTGTATGACAAGTGTATGGCGGCGTGTTTGACGGCGTGTATGACTGCGTGTGTGACGGCGTGTTTGACGGCGTGTGTGACGGCGTGCGTGACTGCGTGTGTGACTGCGTGTATGACTGTGTTTTGACTGCATGTGTGACTTCGTTTATTACTGCGTTTTGACTGATTGTATGACTGCGTGTATGACTGCATGTGGTGTAAATTAGTGTAGACATATAAACCATAATTACTCCATATCAGTTGTACATTCTCTTGGCACAGTCTCCCTCTCATACCACATTTATTTACCCCCTGCCTTGTCTTATATACACCTGATCTATATTACCTACGTTCTACCCTCTATTGTCAATCGTGACAATTCGATTGTGAGAATTTCCATTGTGAGAATATCCATTGTGATAATGCCCATTGTGAGAATGTCCATTGTAAGAATTTCCATTGTGTAATGTCCATTGTGAGAATGTCCATTGTGAGAATGCCCATTGTGAGAATGCCCATTGTGAGAATGCCCATTGTGAGAATGTCCGTTGTGTGAATGTCGATTGTGAAATTACCATTATGCGAATGTCCATTGTGAGAATGTCCATTGTGTGAATGTCGATTGTGAAATGACCATTATGCGAATGTCCATTGTGAGAATGTCCATTGGGAGAATGTCCATTGTGAGAATGTCCATTGTGAGAATGTCCATTGTAAGAATGAATTTCCATAGTGAGAATTTCAGTTTTGAGAATGTCCGCTGTGAGACATCTTCTTACAGATTTCCAAATCTCCGTTTACTATTTTTAGGGATCACTTGTGATTAGGTCTGGTTTCTTAACATTCGCCATTCCTTACACGGTATCAATATCTCTTCAGCTTGTAGCGTTGGCTGTGCAGGCGATGGAACATGTGACGAGATCACTGGACAGTGTAACCACGGCTGCCTGCCTGATTATTATGGTTCAAAATGCGTCTGTACGTCAACCATATTATCTGTCCACAAATGAATGTCATTCTTAATATGTCAAATTAAAGTGTGTTTTAATATGTCCCCATAGTTAAATATAGACTTCAAACTCCAACACACCTCCTTGACTTCAAACTCCAACACACCTCCTTGACTTCAAACTCCAACACACCTCCTTGACTTCAAACTGCAACACACCTCCTTGACTTCCAACTCCAGCACACCTCCTTGACTTCCAACTCCAGCACACCTCCTTGACTTCCAACTCCAGCACACCTCCTTGACTTCAAACTGCAACACACCTCCTTGACTTCCAACTCCAGCACACCTCCTTGACTTCAAACTCCAACACACCTCGTTCGGTGCTTGCCTTGTTGAGCACAGCTTGTTTAGTTGTTATTTCTGAACTTTCGCTAATTGTTGTGCGTCTCTTTCGACGTTACAACTGCAGCCTGCAGCATTGGATGCGCTGGGGATGGTACTTGCGATGAAACTCAACACGCATGCACTCATGGCTGCAAGCCTGACTTCTATGGCCCCAAATGTATTGGTGAGTCTGTGTGACAGAGAAGCCCCACTTACGTATCCCTGGGTGTATTGGTGAGTCTGTGTGACAGAGAAGCCCCCACTTACGTATCCCTGGGTGTATTGGTGAGTCTGTGTGACAGAGAAGCCCCACTTACGTATCCCTGGGTGTATTGGTGAGTCTTTTTTACAGAGACGCCCCACTTACGTATCCCTGGGTGTATTGGTGAGTCTGTGTGACAGAGAAGCCCCCAGTTACGTATCCCTGGGTGTATTGGTGATTCTGTGTGACAGAGACGCCCCACTTACGTATCCCTGGGTGTATTGGTGATTCTGTGTGACAGAGACGCCCCCACTTACGTATCCCTGGGTGTATTGGTGAGTCTGTGTGACAGAGAAGCCCCCCAGTTACGGTTCCCGAGATGTATGGGCGTTTGTTGTAAGAATGCCCGACTTCTTTATCCCCCAGGTGTATTGGTGAGTGTGATATATGGAAGCAGTGCCGTCTGAAGGCATGGGTCCAGTGGGCACTGGCCCCCAGGGCCCGGCGCTTGTAGAAAACTCTCTCTTATAGAGGCATCACACTTGACATATTTTTAATGAATATTGAAAGATTTTGACAATTTAATTGGATTTAAAATTCCCAATTTCCCAATTTTAATCCCATCATACAAATGAGAACATTCCATAATTAATATTATAAATGCGAATCAAAGTTGGACAATTTTAAAACTTTTAAAGGGGAATATGTTATATTAAAAAATGTATTTGATCTATCCGTCAGTAATGATAATTTATCATTCTCCGTGATTATTTAACGTATATTTCTGAGAATTTTTAAAAACTATTATTGATTTTTAATGATTTTGTTTTTTGTATCAATAAATTGAACTCATCGAAGTTTAACTTCATAGAATGTTTATTTTTATTTTAGATTTTTAGTTCTCTTGCTAAGATGTTTTGCCCACACACACACACCCCGCCCCCAATTGTTTGAGCATGGGGTCAAGTGCCCCCATTCGCCGCCCTACTCACGGCCCAAGTTTGTTGTGTTGCTAGGGGCGCCAGTGCATTGCTGTGCCCAGGGCCTCCTATGTTGTTAAGACGGTCCTGTATGGAAGCCCGAATACCGACCTCTTTAGCCCCAGATGTATTGTTAAGTGCGAGTATCTGTTATAAAGAAGCCGACTCCAGAACATTAAGTTTTTTTGGTTAACTGTGTTGACAATCCTGGTCTCTTTGTAAAATCCATCTTCGTCACCATTTCAAAGCCCAGGGCTTGCCTACAAATTCTTTGCAGTGACGGGTAACTGTTAAAGAAAGTATAATAAAGGAGAGACGGTGATGAGGTTGAGTTGGAAAGGAATGTGGAAAAAGTATGTGTCAAGGGATGAGAGGAAGAAATATCACATTTAAACGAAGAGATTATCTCGCCTGATGACATCGCCGCAATTATTTTTTTAATAAGTGTAAGCAATCAAGGATAATTTCTTCTTCCTTTTTTTTTAAACAAAATTGTTTTGTCATTTTAAAAAGGCATGACTCGCTTAACCATTTAAATACTCTCTTACCCAAATCTCAGCTTGCAGCATAGGCTGTGCTGGCAATGGCTCATGTGATCCGTTATCTGGAACATGCAAAGATGGCTGCCTGCCCGACTATGTGGGCTCATTATGTATCGGTAAGTATGAACCGTTTTGTCGTGGCTGTATATGTTAAATAGCAAACGCTTCTTTGAAGTTATGTTGCTATATGCGACACCATATTTCTTTCCCCCGTGAAGGGTCTAAAATAAGGATTTTAATGTAATAATATTCTTTATAATGTTGCGGCATGCCCACTTGTGGGGATGGTTCTTCCCCACTTAAAATAGATCTAAACATCCACTGTGTTAGGTCTAAACCACATATGGTTAAGGCCGTTAGAGGCATACGCACAAATATCCAGAAATGGAGTACCTTAAGTCCACCATCTGTGTGGAGAAGAACGGTGTGCTGCGCTGGAAACAGTTGACTCTCCATAAAAACAAGGTGTCCAAAGAGCTTGTCGAGAAAAAAGGCCAGTGAGGTTGCACAATCTTCTATAGAAGTTGGACTGATGGGTTAAAATAAAAATAAAAATATTACGTCATCTATGAGTTCAAAACGGTTTGTTTTTTATAGATACATTCTGCTTCACATACATTTCACGCTATTAACATATATTTTGTATGTATTTATATGATTTTTAGGAAGGGGGTGAGGTTTGGGGGTGACAAATTATTGGATAGCTAGCCCATAGTATATATTCACTTCACTCTCATTAACATGCATTACAATATTAAAAACGTTATTATAGCTGGCATACTTAGAACGACTTCAAATAAATACATACTGCTGTTTTAACTACAGTGAGGTCTCGCTATCTAGAGCAGCGGTTCTCAGCCTGTGTGTCGCCACCCCTTTGGGGGCCAAACGACCCTCTCACGGTGTTCGCCTAAGACCATCGGAAGACACATTCACTTCATAGTTATGAAGTAGCAACTACAATAATTTTGTGGTTGGGGGTCGCCACAACATAAGGAACTGTATTTAAGGGTCGCGGCATTAGGAAGGCTGAGAACCCCTGATCTAGAGTCAAACAGAAGTTGCCGAGTCCCCAGAGTTTAAGGCAACCACACTGATCGATAGTTAAAATAGCCACTGTTCATTGGACTTTCATGGGTACATAGATATTCTGTCAATGAGTCGATATAACACATTTTGCTGATGAAAGCCATTTTGAGACAAAAGTCACTTTGTAGATGAAAGCCACTTTGTAGGTGAAAGCCACTTTGTAGATGAAGGCCATTTTGTAGATGAAAGCCACTTTGTAGATGAATGCCACTTTGTAGATGAAGGTCACTGTGTAGATGAAAGCCGCTGTGTAGATGAAGGCCACATTATTGATGCAGGCCACTTTATAGATTCTGGCCACTTTATAGATGAAGACCACTTTATAGATGAAGACCACTTTGTAGATGCTGGCCACTTTAAAGATGAAGGCCACTTTATAGATTCTGGCCACTTTATAGATGAAGGTCACTCTGTAGATGAAGGCCACTTTGTAGATGAATTCCACTTTGTAGATGAAGGCCACTTTGTACAATGGTCAACAAATCATAGCTATAGTGCAGCATCTTTGGGTAACACCCAGTGGCGTAGGTGACTTTCTTTAACCGGGAAGGTGGGTGGGTCCAACCATGGCCATCATTTGAGCACTCATCGGATTTGGGTCATTTAAAGATGTCTCTTGACGCCAGCGATGGAGTGGTCCAGACGCCTCGGGGCCCATCTGCACCCCATCCCCCAAGCCAGCTACGCCCCTGCTGGTATCTTCCATCAGTGCCATTGATGAGTCTGGTGATGATAAATGTAGTTCTATGGAACTGTCCCACTATGGGACTGTCCCACTATGGGACTGCCCCACTATGGGACTGCCCCACTATGGGACTGCCCCATTATGAGAGTGCCCCACTATGGGACTGCCCCATAGAGTTAATTACTATCTTCAACTAAAGATATGTAGGCACTGGTTGTTTATTGTTGTTTTGTTGTTGCTGGTATTTGTCATTGCTCATTGAAACAGACCGTGTTAATCACGCAAATGGCACAGATTTTTCACACGACACTAACATGGATTCTCACGACACAAGGGTGTAGTGATATGACATGAAGAATGAATAACACGCGAAACAGGAACTATTTTGCGTGCTATTCATTTTTTTACTAATTTTTAAATTGGATCACAAGTGTAATACAGCCCCATATTATCTGATACTAATTTTAAATTGGATCACACGTGTAATACAGCCCCATATTATCTGATACTAATTTTAAATTGGATCACACGTGTAATACAGCCCCATATTATCTGATACTAATGTTAAATTGGATCACACGTGTAATACAGCTCAATATTATCTGATACTAATGTTAAATTGGATCACAAGTGTAATACAGCCCCATATTATCTGATACTAATGTTAAATTGGATCACAAGTGTAATACAGCTCCATATTATCTGATACTAATGTTAAATTGGATCACACGTGTAATACAGCTCAATATTATCTGATACTAATGTTAAATTGGATCACAAAGGTAATACAGCCCCATAATATCTATATTAATTTTAAATTGGATCACAAAGGTAATTCAGCCCCATAATATCTATACTAATTTTAAATGGATCACAAGTGTAATACAGCCCCATAATATCTATACTAATGTTAAATTGGATCACAAGTGTAATACAGCCCCATATTATCTGATACTAATGTTAAATTGGATCACACGTGTAATACAGCCCCATATTATCTGATACTAATGTTAAATTGGATCACACGTGTAATACAGCCCCATATTATCTGATACTAATGTTAAATTGGATCACACGTGTAATACAGCCCCATATTATCTGATACTAATGTTAAATTGGATCACACGTGTAATACAGCCCCATATTATCTGATACTAATGTTAAATTGGATCACACGTGTAATACAGCTCAATATTATCTGATACTAATGTTAAATTGGATCACAAGTGTAATACAGCCCCATATTATCTGATACTAATGTTAAATTGGATCACACGTGTAATACAGCCCCATATTATCTGATACTAATGTTAAATTGGATCACACGTGTAATACAGCTCAATATTATCTGATACTAATGTTAAATTGGATCACAAAGGTAATACAGCCCCATAATATCTATATTAATTTTAAATTGGATCACAAAGGTAATTCAGCCCCATAATATCTATACTAATTTTAAATGGATCACAAGTGTAATACAGCCCCATAATATCTATACTAATGTTAAATTGGATCACAAGTGTAATACAGCCCCATATTATCTGATACTAATGTTAAATTGGATCACACGTGTAATACAGCTCAATATTATCTGATACTAATGTTAAATTGGATCACAAAGGTAATACAGCCCCATAATATCTATATTAATTTTAAATTGGATCACAAAGGTAATTCAGCCCCATAATATCTATACTAATTTTAAATGGATCACAAGTGTAATACAGCCCCATAATATCTATACTAATGTTAAATTGGATCACAAGTGTAATACAGCCCCATATTATCTGATACTAATTTTAAATGGATCACAAAGGTAATACAGCCCCATAATATCTATACTAATGTTAAATTGGATCACAAGTGTAATACAGCCCCATATTATCTGATACTAATTTTAAATGGATCACAAAGGCAATACAGCCCCATAATATCTATACTAATGTTAAATTGGATCACAAGTGTAATACAGCTTCATATTATCTGATACTAATTTTAAATGGATCACAAAGGTAATACAGCCCCATAATATCTATACTAATGTTAAATTGGATCACAAGTGTAATACAGCCCCATATTATCTGATACCAATGTTAAATTGGATCACACGTGTAATACAGCTCCATATTATCTGATACTAATGTTAAATTGGATCACAAAGGTAATACAGCCCCATAATATCTATACTAATTTTAAATTGGATCACAAAGGTAATTCAGCCCCATAATATCTATACTAATTTTAAATGGATCACAAGTGTAATACAGCCCCATAATATCTATACTAATGTTAAATTGGATCACAAGTGTAATACAGCTCCATATTATCTGATACTAATTTTAAATGGATCACAAAGGTAATACAGCCCCATAATATCTATACTAATGTTAAATTGGATCACAAGTGTAATACAGCTCCATATTATCTGATACTAATTTTAAATGGATCACAAAGGTAATACAGCCCCATAATATCTATACTAATGTTAAATTGGATCACAAGTGTAATACAGCTCCATATTGTCTGATACTAATTTTAAATGGATCACAAAGGTAATACAGCCCCATAATATCTATACTAATGTTAAATTGGATCACAAGTGTAATACAGCTCCATATTATCTGATACTAATTTTAAATGGATCACAAAGGTAATACAGCCTCATAATATCTATACTAATGTTAAATTGGATCACAAGTGTAATACAGCTCCATATTATCTGATACTAATTTTAAATGGATCACAAAGGTAATACAGCCCCATAATATCTATACTAATGTTAAATTGGATCACAAGTGTAATACAGCTCCATATTATCTGATACTAATTTTAAATGGATCACAAAGGTAATACAGCCCCATAATATCTATACTAATGTTAAATTGGATCACAAAGGTAATACAGCCCCATAATATCTATACTAATTTTAAATTGGATCACAAAGGTAATTCAGCCCCATAATATCTATACTAATTTTAAATGGATCACAAAGGTAATACAGCCCCATAATATCTATACTAATGTTAAATTGGATCACAAAGGTAATACAGCCCCATAATATCTATACTAATTTTAAATTGGATCACAAAGGTAATACAGCCCCATAATATCTATACTAATGTTAAATTGGATCATAAAGGTAATTCAGCCCCATAATATCTATACTAATTTTAAATGGATCACAAAGGTAATACAGTCCCATAATATCTATACTAATTTTAAATGGATCACAAATGTAATAAAGCAATCACTCATCTGCATGAATTGAATGACATGATGTTATCATCATTTTTGTTTTTAGCTTGCCCCCTCAATTGTGAGGGCAGGATGTGTGCCGGGGCAACGGGGCAGTGTGAAAAAGATTGCACGGCCGGGTTCTTCGGAGAGCATTGTGATTCGGGTAAGCCCAAATGTCTTTGTTAAGCCCAAATGTCTTTGGTAAGCCCAAATATCTTTGTTAAGCCTAAATGTCTTTGTTAAGCCTAAATGTTTTTTCAGACCAAATGTCTTTGTTAAGCCCAAATGGTTTTGTTAAGCCCAAATGTTTTTGTTTAGACCAAATGTCTTTGTTAAGACCAAATGTCTTTATTAAGACAAAATGTCTTTGTTAAGACCAAATGTCTTTGTTAAGACCAAATGTCTTTGTTAAGACCAAATGTCTTTGTTAAGACAAAATGTCTTTGTTAAGACCAAATGTCTTTGTTAAGACAAAATGTCTTTGTTAAGACCAAATGTCTTTATTAAGACCAATGTCTTTGTTAAGACCAAATGTCTTTGTTAAGCCTAAATGTCTTTGTTAAATCCAAATCTCTTTGTTAAGCCATTGAGAGCTATTGATAACTTTGTTTTAAAAAATCAATCTAAGTACATCTCTCATTTGTATTCCGTTTACACACGATCGGATTGTGCTTTAAATGTATACGTTCATTCTATTGTATACTTAATAAATGTTTTCATGTGCAATATATGTTTTTGTGTCAAAATAACTTGTTAAATAGCACACAAATAGTTATTTAGTAAAACACAAAACATTCACCGTGACTGTCTCACCGTAATGTCTCACTGTGAATGTCGTCTCACCGTGAATGTCTCACTGTGAATGTCTTACCGTGACTGTCTCACCGTGAATGTCTCACAGTGAATGTCTCACCGCGAATGTCTCACCGCGAATGTCTCACCGCGAATGTCTCACAGTGAATGTCTCACCGTGAATGTCTCACTGTGAATGTCTCTCCGTGAATGTCTCCTCGTGAATGATTAACAGTGAATGTCTCACCGCGAATGTCTCACCGCGAATGTCTCACAGTGAATGTCTCACGGTGAATTTCTCACCGCGAATGTCTCACCGCGAATGTCTCACCGCGAATGTCTCACTGTGAATGTCTCTCCGTGAATGTCTCCTCGTGAATGATTAACAGTGAATGTCTCACCGTAAATATGTCACCGTGAATGTCTCACCGAGAATGTCGTCTCACCGTGAATGTCTCACTTTGAATGTCGTCTCACTGTGAATGTCTCAACGTGAATGTCTCACCGTGAATGTCTCACCGTGAATGTCTCACCGTAAATGTCGTCTCACCGCGAATGCGAATGTCTCACCGTGAATGTCTCACCGTGAATGTCTCACCGTGAATGTCTCACCGTGAATGTCTCACCGTGAATGTCTCACCGTGAATGTCTTTACCGTCAATGGCTCCCCCGTGAATGATTAACCGTGAATGTCCCATCGTGAATATGATAGGACTACAATTAACAAACCGATCAGACTATGAAGAAAGTCCATGTTGATTGTCGTGTCTAGTGGACCAGCCGTTTTAAATATTTCATCATGTTATTTAGCTGTTCCGTACACACAAAAAAATAACGAAAAAAAAGTGGGGGTGTTCTTTGGAAATTCAAATGGGTGGGGGGAGGGGGGGTCCGAATGTGGGCGCTGCGTGTCCGGGTCCATTTTGACTCAATGCTATTCGGATGTTATTTGTGGTAGTTTATTTTAGTTAAACTGATGAATTAAGTTTAGAAACGCACAGTCCATTCCATTATCGTTTATTTGATACCTCATTTTGTCTTTTAACCCAAGTTGGGTCCCAGCAATAATATTTTAAATGATTTTTTAATCCCAACCTCTCACTTCTGGTACCCGGGTACCAATAGTCGCAGCCCAACCTCTCACTTCTGGTACCCGGGTGCGAATTGTCGCAGCCCAACCTCTCACTTCTGGTACCCGGGTGCGAATAGCCACTTCGATTTTTTTAACCTTTAAATTCTTACGCTCATAAGCTTCGGGAGTCCTGACTCCAATAACTACTGTTTCAGCACCACTGTCTCAGCACCACTGTCTCATCACCACTCTCTCAGCACCACTGTCTCAGCACCACTGTCTCAGCACCACTGTGTCAGCACCACTGTCTCATCACCACTGTCTCAGCACCACTGTCTCAGCACCACTGTCTCAGCACCACTGTCTCATCACCACTGTCTCAGCACCACTGTCTCAGCACCACTGTCTCAGCATCACTGTCTCAGCAACGCTGTCTCAGCACCACTGTCTCAGCACCACTGTCTCGGCACCACTGTCTTAGCAACGCTGTCTCAGCATCACTGTCTCAGCAACGCTGTCTCAGCACCACTGTCTCAGCAACACTGTCTTAGCAACGCTGTCTCAGCATCACTGTCCCAGCACCAGTAACTTGGTGTGTTTGATGTCCCAGCACCAGTAACTTGGTGTGTTTGATGTCCCAGCACCAGTAACTTCGTGTTTTTGATGTCTCAGCACCAGTAACTTGGTGTGTTTGTGGTCCCAGCACCAGTAACTTGGTGTGTTTGTGGTCCCAGCACCAGTAACTTCGTGTGTTTGGGGTCTCAGCACCACTGTGTACTTTATTGCAGCTTGCGGGCCCAACTGCCGTGGCAGTGTGTGCCACAAGGACGGGAAGTGTTTAAAGGGATGTAGGCAAAGCTTCAAAGGAACATTCTGTGACCAAGGTAGGGATCAAATACTGGACATAGATTTGAACACTTACAACTTGATGATGGGAGCAGACGAAGTTGAGAATTCCTAGGTGGATTTTTTTTTAATGCAGACGAAGTTGAGAATTCATAAGTGGATTTTTCATGTATGGAAAAGTTCTCGAATTTTTTTTTACCTTATTCTTATCGAATCTCATCTAAATCATAAATTGTTGTCTTCTTAAAATGTGTTTTATGTGTTCCTGGTCCTGAATGTCGTCGAAGCGCAAAAACTTACCAAATTTTTTTATATTAGACTTTGATTTCTGTTAGTAAATGAGTACCACCTCAGGCTCCTGGCATAGTACTTTGACTCCAGGACCTGGCATAGTACTTTGACTCCAGGACCTGGCATAGTACTTTGACTCCAGGGCCTGGCATAGTACTTAGACTCCAGGAGCTGGCACAGTACTTTGACTCCAGGACCTGGCATAGTACTTTGACTCCAGGGCCTGGCATAGTACTTAGACTCCAGGACCTGGCATAGTACTTAGACTCTTGTCTGTAATATAAATATGTTCCTGTTTTGCCTATTCATTAATTAGACACTGGCGAAAATGCTGTCGTACTCTTTAACTCGGAAAGACTTTCAGCAGAGTATTCCAGGTACTTAAACGATACGGACTTCTATGTGGATTCACCGCGTAATACAGTGGTTCTCTACCTTCCTAATGCCGGGACCCTTAAATACAGCGACCCCCAACCGCAAAATTGTTTTCGTTGCCCCTCCATAACTGTAGAGTACATGTATTTTCCAAAGGGGGTTAACCTCATCAATGTTAGAGTTTTATCAACAAAAAAAATGTTCGTGCCTTTGAAACATGTTAGTTTAGCTTCGCCTAACATTAACCATTTTTTGTTGTTTTCAAATGATTGTTTCAGTGTCGCCGGAGGAGACCACGGAGTCGTCGTCCAGCGTAGGGACCTTGCTGTTTACCATTCTCATGCTGATGCTGATCTTCAGTTGCATTGCTGTGCTCGTGCGGCGTGCGGGGAAAGCCAAAGCCTTGGAAACTGGGGAGGCGGTGGTCGCGCATGATCAGGAATAAGATGTTGCACTCTGAAAGTACACAGAAGAAAGTGGTTTTATTACTTGTGTAGTATGTCCTTAAAATTATTTTCTTAAACTGACGGATTCATTTTTTTTTTTTTTTAAAGTCACTAGACCAGCGGTTCTCAACCTGTGGGTCGCAACCCCTTTGGGTGTCGCACGACTCTTTCCCAGGGGTCGCCTAAGAGCACCTGAAAACTCATATACGCTATAGTTATGAAGTATAAAACAGAAAAAATTTTGTGGCGCGGGGTCTCCACAACACGATGAACTGTATTAAAGGGTCGCGGCCATCGGAAGGTTGAGAACCACTGCACTAGACAATGGCGTAAATGGGCAGTGCGGTTATTGTGAACGTTGACCTTTCATTAGCTAGGCGTAAAGATGTAACGACGGATGGATCATGCCAGTCTAACACCGGAACGCTGTGTTGTGGATACATGATTCTAACAACTACAGTGCGTGTAAGTTTAAGACTTGGAGAAATCCTGGAATAACATGCACTTAAATGTGGGGTTAAATATCAGTTTTGGTAGCACCCCCAATGATAATGGTGAGACGAGTGACCTTTGACCTTCTTTTTTTTCCTTGTGTCTGACTCATAACCTTTCCGATTAGTTCAAACTTCCGGTGATCATCAGTTTCTATTTTATCTTCTTGGGGGGGGGGGGGGGGGGGGGGGGTCGTTCGCAAATTTACGTCACGCTCAGGAAGGAGAGGGGGGGGCGATAATTTGTAGCCCTTTTGTGACCCTGGAGGGGGGCAAAATTTGTGACGTCATTTTTTTATTTTATTTTTTTTAATTATTTTTTTTTTATTTATTAATCTTAAATGTTCTAAGTTTTTCAAAATCTTTATTTCATGAATATTAAAAAACACTAATTGGAGGTCGAAATTGCCTCACGCATTATAGGCATTAGGATTTCACAAAAACAAAAGTTCATGTGTCTCGTTCTGGTGCAGGCTGGCAAGACGTGCGCGAATTTTAAATATTCTACCTTTGCACTTTAAGATCGATGGTGTAAAGAGGTAAAAAAAAAAAATAATAATAATAATAATCTGCGTTATTTCGACTTTGAAACTGAAGATCGTTTTGGAATGTTTGTTGAAACAGTTTTGGAATGTTTGTTGAAACAGTTTTGGAATGTTTGTTGAAACAGTTTTGGAATGTTTGTTGAAACCAGTTTTGGAATGTTTGTTGAAGCCAGTTTTGGAATGTTTGTTGAAACAGTTTTGGAATGTTTGTTGAAACAGTTTTGGAATGTCTGTTGAACCAGTTTTGGAATGTCTGTTGAACCAGTTTTTCAATGTCTGTTGAAACAGTTTTGGAATGTCTGTTGAACCAGTTTTTCAATGTCTGTTGAAACAGTTTTGGAATGTCTGTTGAACCAGTTTTTCAATGTCTGTTGAACCAGTTTTGGAATGTCTGTTGAACCAGTTTTGGAATGTCTGTTGAACCAGTTTTGGAATGTCTGTTGAACCAGTTTTGGAATGTCTGTTGAACCAGTTTTGGAATGTCTGTTGAAACCAGTTTTGGAATGTCTGTTGAACCAGTTTTGGAATGTCTGTTGAACCAGTTTTGGAATGTCTGTTGAACCAGTTTTGGAATGTCTGTTGAACCAGTTTTGGAATGTCTGTTGAACCAGTTTTGGAATGTCTGTTGAACCAGTTTTGGAATGTCTGTTGAACCAGTTTTGGAATGTCTGTTGAACCAGTTTTGGAATGTCTGTTGAACCAGTTTTGGAATGTCTGTTGAACCAGTTTTGGAATGTCTGTTGAACCAGTTTTGGAATGTCTGTTGAACCAGTTTTGGAATGTCTGTTGAACCAGTTTTGGAATGTCTGTTGAACCAGTTTTGGAATGTCTGTTGAACCAGTTTTGGAATGTCTGTTGAACCAGTTTTGGAATGTCTGTTGAACCAGTTTTGGAATGTCTGTTGAACCAGTTTTGGAATGTCTGTTGAACCAGTTTTGGAATGTCTGTTGAACCAGTTTTGGAATGTCTGTTGAACCAGTGTTAGGTTTGCAAGGATTTTTTTTTAATTTGGCTTCTTATGGTGATTTTATGATTAAGGAACTTAAAAGCATGATCTCAGGCATGGCTATCAGGAAGTGAGACATGGCTGTCAGGAAGTGAGACATGGCTATCAGGAAGTGAGACATGGCTGTCAGGATGTAAGACATGGCTATCAGGAAGTGAGACATGGCTGTCAGGATGTAAGACATGGCTGTCAGGAAGTGAGACATGGCTGTCAGGATGTAAGACATGGCTATCAGGAAGTGAGACATGGCTGTCAGGATGTGAGACATGGCTGTCAGGAAGTGAGACATGGCTGTCAGGAAGTGAGACATGGCTGTCAGGATGTAAGACATGGCTATCAGGAAGTGAGACATGGCTGTCAGGATGTAAGACATGGCTGTCAGGATGTGAGACATGGCTGTCAGGAAGTGAGACATGGCTGTCAGGATGTAAGACATGGCTATCAGGAAGTGAGACATGGCTGTCAGGATGTAAGACATGGCTGTCAGGATGTGAGACATGGCTGTCAGGAAGTGAGACATGGCTGTCAGGATGTAAGACATGGCTATCAGGAAGTGAGACATGGCTGTCAGGAAGTGAGACATGGCTGTCAGGATGTAAGACATGGCTATCAGGAAGTGAGACATGGCTATCAGGAAGTGAGACATGGCTGTCAGGATGTAAGACATGGCTGTCGTGATATAAGGCTTGGATGTTAGGATTTAAGACACGGCTGTCAGGATGTAAGACATGGCAGTCAGGATGTGAGACATGGCAGTCAAGATGTGAGACATGGCAGTCAGGATGTGAGACATGGCAGTCAAGATGTAAGACATGGCAGTCAGGATGTGAGACATGGCAGTCAAGATGTGAGACATGGCAGTCAGGATGTGAGACATGGCAGTCAAGATGTGAGACATGGCAGTCAGGATGTGAGACATGGCAGTCAAGATGTGAGACATGGCAGTCAGGATGTGAGACATGGCAGTCAGGATGTGAGACATGGCAGTCAGGATGTGAGACATGGCAGTCAGGATGTGAGACATGGCAGTCAGGATGTGAGACATGGCAGTCAAGATGTGAGACATGGCAGTCAGGATGTGAGACATGGCAGTCAAGATGTGAGACATGGCAGTCAAGATGTGAGACATGGCAGTCAAGATGTGAGACATGGCAGTCAGGATGTGAGACATGGCAGTCAAGATGTGAGACATGGCAGTCAGGATGTGAGACATGGCTGCCAGGATGTGAGACATGGCTGTCAGGATGTGAGACTTGGCTCTCAATATATAAGGAATGGCTGTTTCAATTTTGATTTTTATTAATGTTTTTTTTTATTGTATTAACCACATCGTTGGACATGAGCCATACTTAAACATCATTCCACTTGTAAGCCACATGTAAGCCACATGTAAGCCACATGTAAGCCTCATGTAAGCCACATGTAAGCCACGTGTAAGCCACGTGTTTGTCTGCTATATTTCATTCATTTTGGCAATAAATAACTGCCATCCATTTCTTTTTTAACCTTGTATAATTGATGTTTAATTAACTTAACTCAAGATATAATGCATGGAATTCAAGATATAATGCATGACTGTCAAGATATAATGCATGGCTGTCAAGATCTAATGCATGGATGTCAAGATATAATGCATGGCTGCCAAGATATAATGCATGGCTGTCAAGATATAATGCATGGCTGTCAAGATCTAATGCATGGCTGTCAAGATCTAATGCATGGCTGTCAAGATCTAATGCATGGCTGTCAAGATATAATGCATGGCTGTCAAGATATAATGCATGGCTGTCAAGATATAATGCATGGCTGTCTCATTTTTTTTCTTTCATTGTGTTTTTTTGATGGCTAGTGCATTTGGACTCATCATTACAATTGACATGATAAATATTTTCATTTTGTTCCACACATAATGATGGTCTGTATGCTATTAACCATATCCTTTGACATGAGTCATATTTTCCGTTCATTCCACACATTATGATGGTTTGTATGCTATTAGCCATAACATTTGACATGAGCCATAATTTCCTTTCATTCCACACTTAATGATAGTTTGTATGCTATTAACCATATCCTTTGACATGAGCCATAATTTCCATTCATTCCACACATAATGATAGTTTGTATGCTATTAACCATATACTTTGACATGAGCCATAATTTCCTTTCATTCCACACATAATGATAGTTTGTATGCTATTAACAATATCCTTTGACATGAGCCATAATTTCCATTCATTCCACACTTAATGATATTTTGTATGCTATTAACCATATCCTTTGACATGAGCCATATTTTCCTATCATTCCACACGTAATAATAGTTTGTATGCTATTAACCATATCCTATGACATGAGCCATATTTTACTTTCATTCCACACTTAATGATAGTTTGTTTGCTATTAACCATTTCCTTTGACATTAGCAATAATTTCCTTTCATTCCACACATAATGATAGTTTGTTTGCTATTAACCATTTCCTTTGACATTAGCCATATTTTCCTTTCATTCCACACATAATGATAGTTTGTTTGCTATTAACCATTTCCTTTGACATCAGCCATAATTTCCTTTCATTCCACACATAATGATAGTTTGTTTGCTATTAACCATTTCCTTTGACATTAGCCATATTTTCCTTTCATTCCACACATAATGCTATTAACATGACTTAGCGTATTTAAAAAAAATTCATCTACATCTTTATAATTTGATGTCTTATTACCTTTAAGGCCTTCAGTCACGTGGTACCACTACAGTCACGTGCCAACACTACAGTCACGTGGTACCACTACAGTCACGTGCCAACACTACAGTCACGTGGTACCACTACAGTCACGTGCCAACGCTACAGTCACGCACCACCACTACAGTCACGTGCCACCACTACAGTCACGCACCCCCACTACAGTCACGTGCCACCACTACAGTCACGTGCCAACACTACAGTCACGTGCCAACACTACAGTCACGTGCCAACACTACAGTCACGTGCCACCACTACAGTCACGTGCCACCACTACAGTCACGCACCACCACTACAGTCACGCACCACCACTACAGTCACGTGCCACCACTACAGTCACGCGACACCACTACAGTCACGTGCCAACACTACAGTCACGTGCCAACACTACAGTCACGTGCCACCACTACAGTCACGTGCCAACACTACAGTCACGCACCACCACTACAGTCACGTGCCAACACTACAGTCACGTGCCACCACTACAGTCACGTGCCACCACTACAGTCACGTGCCAACGCTACAGTCACGCACCACCACTACAGTCACGCGCCAACACTACAGTCACGTGCCAACACTACAGTCACGTGCCAACACTACAGTCACGTGCCAACACTACAGTCACGTGCCACCACTACAGTCACGTGCCAACACTACAGTCACGTACCACCACTACAGTCACGTGCCACCACTACAGTCACGTGCCAACACTACAGTCACGCACCACCACTACAGTCACGTGCCACCACTACAGTCACGTGCCAACACTACAGTCACGTGTCAACACTACAGTCACGCACCACTATTAGAACACGTTATTTCTTCGTTGATACCACTTGGTCGAAGCACCACTACATTATTGAATCCCTTGTATCAACATTTCCTTCAATTCTTTGATTTATCCCTTAGCAGTCTGGCCTTCTGTGGGACTTTAAATATAGTTTACTGGGGCAGTTGTCTTGAACAATGGAATCAATACCAACAGAGGGGAGAAGGCAACTGTTGCTTACTAGACCATGTTTAGAGATAGAGGGGAGAAGGCAGTCGCTTACTGTAGAGATGTTTTAGCCCGATGAACTTAGTTTTTGAAAAGGTAAACACATTTTCAGGGACATCACACATCCCTAAGGCATTAAAAAATGGTGTCTCTTTTCGGTTGGCTTTTTTTACACAATCTCCCAAATCAAAATTTAACAAATCTATATTTAACAAATCGATATCTAACAAATCGATATCTAACAAATCGATATCTAACAAATCGATATCTAACAAATCGATATCTAAGAAATCAATATCTAACAAATCGATATTAACAATCGATATCTAACAAATCGATATCTAACAAATCGATATCTAACAAATCGATATCTAACAAATCGATATCTAACAAATCGATATCTAACAAATTGATATCTAACAAATCGATATCTAACAAACAATGTCTAACAAATCGATATCTAACAATCGATATCTAACAAATCGATATCTAACAAATCAATATCTAACAAATCAATATCTAACAAATTGATATTAACAATCGATATCTAACAAATCGATATCTAACAAATCTATATCTAACAAATCGATATCTAACAAAACAATGTCTAACAAATCGATATCTAACAAATCGATATCTAACAAATCAATATCATTTGTTAAACTATGAAATGCTTTACTCCTAAATCGATTGCCTTATTTTTTTCCCTGATAGAAACCTTTTAATTGTAGAAAAATATAATAGTGTGTACAGGATAGTGTGTACAGGATAGGGTGTACATGATAGTGTGTACAGGATAGTGTGTACAGGTGCCAGCATTTTCAATTCAACATCTAAACAATGACGTCTCTGGGTCCTAATCTTATAAATTACAGATTTGACTCTTTCGCCTGAGTCACGTCAAAGTTCATCACACACTTCTGACTCTGTACCTACTAACTGTAGTATTGTCCTACTGGTGTGGGGGTGGGGGTTGTCAACCCAGCTGTTTTACATGCATCATTTGCTTTTACTTAAAATCCTCATATGCTTGACCTATTCATACTTGCATGCTTGACCTATTCATGCTTGTATGCTTGACCTATTCATGCTTGTATGCTTGACCTATTCATGCTTGTATGCTTGACCTATTCATGCTTATATGCTTGACCTATTCATACTTGTATGCCTGACCTATTCATACTTATATACCTGACCTATTCATGCGTATGTGCTTGACCTATTCATGCTTATATGCTTGACCTATTCATGCTTATATGCTTGACCTATTCATGCTTATATGCTTGAACTTTTCATGCTTATATGCTTGACCTATTCATGCTTATGTGCTTGACATATTCATGCTTATATGCCTGACCTATTCATACTTATATGCTTGACCTATTCATACTTATATGCCTGACCTATTCATGTTTATATGCTTGACCTATTCGTGCTTATATGCTTGACCTATTCATGCTTATATGATTGACCTATTCATGCTTATATGCCTGACCTATTCATACTTATATGCCTGACCTATTCATGCGTATATGCTTGACCTATTCATGCTTATATGCTTGACCTATTCATGCTTATATGCTTGACCTATTCATGCTTATATGCTTGACCTATTCATACTTATATGCCTGACCTATTCATACTTATATGCCTCACCTATTCATACTTATATGCTTGATCTATTCATACTTATATGCCTGACCTATTCATGTTTATATGCTTGACCTATTCGTGCTTATATGCTTGACCTATTCATGCTTACATGCTTGACCTATTCATGCTTATATGCATGACCTATTCATACTTATATGCTTGACCTATTCATGCTTGTATGCTTGACCTATTCATGCTTACATGCTTGTCCTATTCATGCTTGTATGCTTGACCTATTCATACTTACAGGCTTGACCTATTCATGCTTATATACCTGACCTATTCATGCTTATACGCTTGACTTTTTTAAGTAACAAAAAACATTTGCGTGCCTTTTTATTTTCTTTCATCTTTTTGTTCTACTATAATAATATGTTCTATCATGTTTTGTATTCAATTATGTTTAAATTTAAAGTAATTCTGATTAAATTTGTCATTTGATTCAAAACAACAGGATTTCTGGGGAATGCATTAGTGTTAGAGAAAAGCATGGAGAGAAAAAACAACACATTTTTTTGCTTATATAAGGATTCTTAAAATAGGGGCAAAGGGTGTCGTTCAATATTGTGGTTGACAGTCCCACTGCCTGGCTGCCCCACTGCTTGGCTGTGCCACTGCTTGGCTGCGCCACTGCTTGGCTGCGCCACTGCTTGGCTGTGCCACTGCTTGGCTGTGCCACTGCTTGGCTTCCCCACTGCTTGGCTGCCCCACTGCCTGACTGCCCCACTGCCTGACTGTCCCACTGCTTGACTGTCCCACTGCCTGACTGTCCCACTGCTTGACTGCCCCACAATTGCTGAAGAAATTAAAACAAATCTAAATTATTCATTAGCCTCTGCCTTAAGCCCGCTTATCTCCCCTGGCAGTTTCATTTGAAACATTTTACGCCTCCTAGACGTTGTCAAGATCATCATTGACTGGACATATCATGGACAAGACCTATCATTGACTGGACATTCATTGACTGGACCCAAATATTGACTGGACCCAATAACCTACCCACTTGGCATCTTTAAATACTAGAGATAATTACAAGGTTTAAGAATTCATAGAATATTTATTGACAGTTTTCTGCAATGTTTTCTTTTCCTTGACTCTGCCTTGAGTTTTAGTTGAAAATGATTTAACATAAATTAAGTTGTAAATTTTTTTGCAATAATTGTTGGACTCGCCTCCAAATTGTGGATGATTTACAAATATTAAATTGTTAAGACTTAAAAGTTTTCTTATTTTTTTAAAAACTGTTTTAATAAAAGTTTTTCCTATCAAAGAGAGGATTTGTTAGCTTAAACTTTGTTTATTGGTCATCTGGTGGCTGTGTGGTCATGTGTGTGGACATCATAAGATGTCATTCAAAATAGTGGGCTGCACCCCCTCCAAAGAGATCATCAGACAAAACAAATCAATACCATCACTCCGGGTGGAAGTAGACGGGACGCGTCAACCTTGGAGGGTTCCACGACCTGGAAAAAGACAAAAAATCCACTTTTCAATCACCGTGACGTCAGGCCGAGCAACCCGGCAGTGGAGAGTGCTGAAGAAACCCGAGGAAGAACAACGAATGTATCGCTGAAAAGAGCAGTGTCACCAACTGTGCCGGTACATCGGATGGCCAGCTGTGCCGGTACATCGGATGGACAGCCGTACCGGTACGTCAGATGGCCAGCTGTACCGGTGCATCATATGACCAGTTGTACCGGTACGTCAGATGGCCAGCTGTACCGGTACATCGGATGGCCAGCTGTACCAGTACATCGGATGGACAGCCGTACCGGTACGTCAGATGGCCAGCTGTACCGGTACGTCAGATGGCCAGCTGTACCGGTACATCAGATGGCCAAACACCTTCCCGGTACAAGAGGACAGAAAAAAAACTACTCCAAAATACGTGTTTAGTACCGCTTTGATCTACATGATTGTTCTGACTTTGTCCTAAGTGATTGATGAAGGCAAATTTTAATTGTGAAATTTACGTCAAACGTATTAAATGTAAGGGTGCAGAGCTTAAACTTGGTGCTGAGTTAAAACATTAAAAGAACACTTTAAAAAGCATGCCGAATCTCACTTTATTCAATGCATAAACTCCCATATTCAGATTTAACGAAACAATTTTTTTATTTTTTTTTATTTTTTTATTTTTTTTAGCTTGTAAGTTTTCAATGAGCGTAGCAATGAGCGTTACGAAATCAATAAGCTTAGGAAATATATTGCCGTAATACCCATCAATACCCCAGGACTGATCAAAAACTTTGCCAATGAGCGCGCGAAATGCTGTAGGACAGTAGCCGTAAGAGCTCGGTTCAACCTAAAAAGCGTACGAAGCGTAGAGCAGCCACGGGTCGCTCTTCCAGGCCGAATTTCAAGGGATGTAATAACATTCAACCACTCTTACATAGGATTAACTCCTTAACTCCCTTTGGGCGGACAAGATCAACTCTGGACTATTATTAAAGATAATATTATAGATATTATTTTAGATATTTTTAATTATAGATATTATTATAGATATTTTATTATAGATATTATTATAGATATTATTATAGGTATTATTATAGATATTATTTTAGATATTATTATAGATTTTATTATTATAGATATTATTATAGATATTATTAATTATAGATATTATTATAGATATTATTATAGAAATTATTATAGATATTATTTTAGATATTATTATAGATATTATTATAGATATTATTATAAAAATTATTATATATATTATTATAGAAATTATTATAGAAATTATTATAGATATTATAGAAATTATTTTAGATATTATTATAGATATTATTATATATATTATTATATAAATTATTATAGAGATCCCGGTATGCCACTCAAAGAAGTGTGTAGCGATTGATCCACCCATGCAATAGCTGTGTTTGAAATTATATTTATTTCGCTCACATAATTTAAAAAATAACAATTAAGATTATTAATTAATTAATAACGATTTTGTGATGAAATTGTAAGATTTTAAGATTTTGAGGGTAAACAGGTCTGTAGATAGTAGCTGGATAGGTAGATAGTTAGGTAGATAGGTAGGTAGGTAGGTAAGTCGGTAGGTAGGTAGGTAGGTAAGTGGGCAGTTAAGTAGGTATGCAGGTGGGCAGGTAGGCAGGCAGGCATGTAGATGGTAGATTGGTAGATGGTAGATAGATAGGTAGATAGATAGACAAGCAGACAGAAAAACAAACAGACAGGCCGTCGGACAGACAGAGAGGCAGACAGAGACAAACATAGAGAAAGACAGAGAGACAAACAGAGAGACAGACAGAGAGACAGAGATACAGACAGAGAGACAGACAGAGAGACAGACAGACCGACAGAGAGACAGAAAGAGAGACGGACAGAGAGACAGACAGAGAAATAGACAGAGAGACGGACAGAGAGACAGACAGAGAGACAGACATATAGACAGACAAAGAGACAGACAGAGAGACAGACAGAACGAAAGACATATAGACAGACAAGGAAACAGACAGAGAGACAGATAGAATGACAGAGAGACAGACAGTGAGACAGACTGACAGACAGCTAGATAGACAAACATAGAGACGGAGAGACCGACAGAGAGACATATAGACCGGCAGAGAGACAGACAGAGAGAAAGAGAGACAGACAGAGAGACAGACAGAGAGACATACAGACATACAGAGAGACAGACAGAGAGACAGACAGATAGAGAGACAGACAGATAGAGAGACAGACAGAATGACAGAGATATAGACAGGGAGACAGACAGTCAGACAGACAGACAGATCATCCTTGAATAATTGCAAAAATGTTATCTTAATTCGGTAAACTATATCTATACATATATAAAATTAATATATATAAGTATATCCCGTATGTGCTTCTATACTATTAATCCAAAAGTGATGAACATTTTTGGAATTGTTTTTTAAAAAATGCAAATGTTTCTGAATTATTACACACATTTTACAATATTCCGTTTTGGGAACGGGGACATAAATTCTTTTTTCCCCTCTTTTATGATCTAAATATAATTTCCGTTTGCGTTCCTATACATTTCATCCGATTGCGATAAAACTTTGGTAAGTTGTTATGCGCAACAAAGGTTTCTGAATTAGCTTATCCATTTTGAAAAATTCTTTTTTGGGGCCGGAGCACCAATTATTTTTTTCTTATTTGACCTATACAAATATAATTTCAATCAGTGCTATTGCATGGGTGGCTAGAAATCAATCAAATACAAACGACATTTCAGTTTGTGTGTGACATAAGTACAACCATTTTACAATTATGCGTTTGGGGCCTGGGGCCTTATTTTAGAAATAATAACAATTTGAGCTTTCTAAATATAATTTAAAACAAAGCTACTGCATAGGTGGATCAATCGCTACAAGTGTGTGGGCTAAATTTTGAAAATCCATGCTTCTCACGTGGACAGATGTATGTTGCCTTCTCACGTGGACAGCTATATGTTGCCTGCGCATGCGTCGAAAAAAACTTCTAATTTATTTGTGTACACAGCAGACGGAAAAAAACAATAAATATTTTCTATTTAAAAATTACTTTAAAACTTAATTAAAACACAACCACTTTTTTCATTGAGTGGCATTGCAACGCATGCCGGGCCTTCGCTAGTTTATAATAGTAATATTTCGACTTTATTAAAATAAAAGCGGAAATTTAATAGTTTTTGCGCATTTAAATTTATTCGATTTCCGTAAAATAGAAAATAATTATGATCTTTCAGTTCTTTCGTGTTACGGTCGGCATAGCTCATTCTTATTCCGCCCTGTGATATAATATATATATATATATATATATATATATATATATATAAAGTATAAAGAAAAATAATATATACAAGATATAGCCCGACAAACATTGGCGACGGCAACGCGTGAACTCCCCATCTACTAAAGGTATACTTGACAAAAAATGAACTCAAGTTACGCACATTTAAGAATGCCAATGTTTGCTACACCCCTTTCCCCCCCCCCCCAAATGATACGTCATTGCACACTTTTTATTTCACGTCCATGAACTATAATAATATTTTATGATGTCTCCACCACTTTTACACCGAACGTTTTTTACACCATACTTAAATTGGGGCGATTTCATTTTCCGCAAAGAAAATATTACGCACCAAACGCAGTTTTGCGTTATTAAAAAATATGTATATATTATTGTTATAAGGGATGAAGTATTTTGAGACGCTTTGCCCGCCTTCCACGTGCATGACCTCTTTCAAGTCGGTCCCGTGTTGGGGCGGCTAGAAAAAATATCCCTTTGATGATACTTTTGTTTACTATCATCCGTTTCTGTGGAACATGATAGAACAATCTAGAAAATGTGGGAAACAGTAAGACTGTGTGTTCCATTTCCAGAATGATCATCTGAAACTGCCTATAAAAAGGGCTGACCGATAGAGAGGGAGAGATTTTCCTTTCCTTGATTACGAGGCATGCTGTGTGTCATTATACTTTGTGTGTAGAGATTCTTATTTCCTCATACAATTTTGTGCTCATTGTATTTTGATATACAGTACCGGTACCAGCAAATCTGTAATTTTATAATTTCAATCATATTTCACTTGCTGTTATTATTTAATTGAAGTTCAAAAATTAAAAAGGTTATTAATTGTAATTAGCTCTGGCCTTGATTGTCGTTTTATTTGGTATTATTTTTAAACGTTGGTATCGTTCTTTATTATGGACTGTTTCTGAACGAGCCATAGACTAAAATTAAGAGATTAAATTCTCCATCTATAACGGTCCGTAATATTATCATTTAGCGTAGTTTTCGGGAATTATATTTTACGCGCTACTGAACTCATTATTGAACCATACTTTCTTCCAAACATATAGAATTATTTGTAATATACTCTCACTACCAAATTCGCTTATTAGGAAGCAGCCGGAAATGGAAGCAGTCCACGAGTCGCACCAGAAGCGTAATATATGTATAAGAGATGTATAAAGATTCCAAGAGAATTTTCCTTTATCGCTTTCACTTAATTTGATATTACGTACTGATTGACCAACTAAAGTCGCTTAGACAACAGATTGTGCAATCAACGACCACGTTAAGGCTGTAATCAATCAAATTACGACATTGGATTGTTTGGTTTTTTTTAAACTGAAGACCTGGTTTGTATGGTTGTGGAGGTTGCTAGCGGTATGGTTGTGGCGGTTGCTAGCGGTATGATTGTTGAGGTTGCTAGGGGTTTCATTATGGTGGCTGCTAGCGGTATGGTTGTGGAGGTTGCTAGGGGTATGGTTGTGGAGGTTCCTAGAGGTATGGTTGTGGAGGCTGCTAGCGGTATGGTTGTGGACGTTGCTAGCAGTATGGTTGTTGAGGTTGCTAGCGGTATGGTTGTGGAAGTTGCTAGCGGTAGGGTTGTGGAGGTTGCTAGCGGTATGGTTGTGGAGGTTGCTAGCGGTATGGTTGTGGAGGTTGCTAGGGGTATGGTTGTGGAGGTTCCTAGAGGTATGGTTGTGGAGGCTGCTAGCGGTATGGTTGTGGAGGTTGCTAGCAGTATGGTTGTTGAGGTTGGAATAAATTTCGTATGGGATTTGGTTCTAGCCCAGCGGTTCTCAACCTGTGGGTCGCGACCCCTTTGTGGGTCACACGACCCTTTTCCAGGGGTTGCCTAGTGATGAAGTAGCAACGAAAATAATTTTGTGTTTGGTGGGGTCGCCACAACTTGAGGAATTGTATAAACGGGTCGCGCATTAGGAAGGTTGAGAACCACTGTTCTAGCCGATGGAGATTACGGGGGAAAAAAATAAAAGTTATGTCGCGCGGATTATTTTAATCATGATTTAAATTATCTTAATCTTTTAAGCGTTTTATTTTTTTTAATTTAAAAATTAACCGTTTAAATGTTGACTGATGAGGACACCCAACCCCCCCCCCCAACCCTTAATCCACCAGCTTCCCCCCACTTTTCTACGACCACTCCAAACCTGTACTTAGTAGCGTAGCTAGAGTTTCGGGGGGGAGGGCGGTCCTGGTGGGAGATATAAAATTTGCATCGGAATTATACATTATTTTTCTTTTACACTTTAAAGCAGGCGTGCACAACTCAAAATGTAAGGCGGGCCGTAGTACCTTATGAAAAAACTTGTGCTGGCCGAAAGAAAAATAGGACAGTGGCGAAAGTTATTAAGAAAATAGTAATAAAAGAATATTTCGTTATTCGCGGGCCGCAAAGTGGGTACATGGTGACCAGATGCGGCCCGCGGGCCGTATGTTGTGCAGTCCTGCTTTAAAGGCTCGGGCCCGTTTTGGCTTCGGGCCTTGGTGCGCTGGCCCCTCTAGCCCCATTTTAGCTACACCACTGCCTATAATGTAATATAACCGTGTGGATTTGAAGTATCTAGAAATTCGGATACAAGTTATAAACTGTAAGATAAGTAAGTAGGCTATATAATTAGTGTATAAAATTAGTAAGTTATATAATTTATGGACCGAGAAAATTTCGGCTTCGGTTTCGGGGCCGAAAGTTTCCATTTGATCACTTTCGGTCTAGTTTCGGTTTCGGCGGCAACAGAAAAGC